>JAUBNZ010000079.1:0-27190 GCA_032355485.1 Bonnemaisonia californica
CCGGGGAGGCTTGATGGGCGCGGGGAAATATTTTTCCAGGCGTTCGTTGGTTATGGGTCACGCCGGGAAAAATTGGTGGGAATGAAGCAAAGGGGGTGAGTTATTTTACGTCTGTCTACAGGTACTCGTCAGGGACGAGCCTGGGAGATGTCTTGCTGTGGATCGGTCGGGGATGAGCCTTTAATATCAGGTGATTCCCAACCGAGCGGTTGCTCTTGATGTCCACTTTTCGGTTGGCCTGTAGACCGTAGACAGGAAGACGTGGTTAGCTCGCGACGAAGAGAACGAGCACTCCGCTTGAAATGTAGGAAAGGGCGTTTCCAGACTTCCAGCTTCTTGGTCGGGAGACCAATGTGGGGCCAAAAACGTCTGAAGACTGTGGAGGTCTGGGAAAAGTTCGTATCTGGGGTAAAAGGGGAGGAAACAGTCCAGGAGAGATCCCTCGTAACGCGGTAGCGGTGGTAGAGGTAGGGAAAGATGGATCTGGGGAGTGGACCAGGAGGAGTTGGAATGAGGCCAGTACTTGCGTAGGTCACAATCTGGAATTCTCGGGGAGTGCCGTGATCGAGATGCCAGGGGTTCTGCGTAGGGGCCCCGTGAAATGGCATAAGCCCTAGAAGCCAGTAGGCTGACAAATGCACATTCGCTTACTAGCAGTAATGAGAATGAACACGTGGGAGCGAGTTGGCGCGAAGCACAACACTAGTCGCCAGGCTTTAGGTCTCTGGTTTACCTTCAAGGTCGCTTGTCTCTTTACTGGTCGTCGGTCCGGTTTCCCCGACTGTACTTAAGGGTGTGCCAATCACTTACTGTAATGCTCCCTATTGCATGCCAGTACTGAAAGTGCCTAGCTAGTTTATCAGTAAATGCTAGTTTATCTACGTCTATCGTCAAGAGTAACTAATGCACTGTATGGGTGTACTTTTCTAAAGGAGTGTCACGTGTACCAGTTGGCTGTCCACACTGTTTTCGCGCTCGAGCAGTCGGGGTGACATCGCTGTACGGTTGCGTTGAGAGGCAACTCTAACGGGGAGCGGCTGTCTAGCCCGAGGTACCGCGAGGCAGCGTTTATCCATCTGCATCGGGAGCGGGCGCTAGTCCTTGGTCTCCGATATAAAAGGGGAACTTGCTCGTCGACTCTTCCAGCCTCGGACCAGGACTCAAAATAGACCTACAATCATCGCGATAGATGAAGCATGACTGCCATCGGACTCCAGAAAGGATCATTTCAAGCGCCCGCCGGAACGTTGGGGGTTCGTTCTTCAGCCCAAAAGGGATTCAGGTGGACCTGGAGGTTCCCATGTGAGACGTAAATTTCTTCTCGTACTTATCTTCCCCCGCTACTGGAAGCTGCCCATAGACCTAGTTACAATAAAGAGTGGTGAAGATCTTGGCTTACCGAGCAAGTTGATGTAATCATACTTTGTAGGAAGAGGATACGCATCAGCGATTGTTCGGTCGTTCAATTTGCGGCAGTCGATACTGATCCGCAGCTTTCCATCCTTTTTGGGTACTAGGACTACCAAAATTTTCCACTCTCTTGTGGCTGGCCCGATGACCCCTTTGTCCAACATGGACTGGATCTCCTTTGCTGCCGCTTGTCTGCGGAGCAGCCCCATCGGATAGGGGAGTTGCCGACAAGGAGACCCATTCTCGGGTCCGTCTCTATGCATGGGTCGTGACTTTGATGTCCCCGAGGGACCCATCCCACATGTCCTGATGCTTCTCCAGCATGGACACGACTTCCGTCTTCATCTTTCCTTCTAAGTGATCTATATTGAGCGACTCTTTCCAAACAACACTGGTTTTTCCTTCTCTTGGTTCCTCTAGAACAGTAATGGTGAGTTCTGATCCCTCTTAAGGGGAATTGTTTGCTTCCCCATTGATTTTTTGCTCCTTTTGCCAATGTCCACCCTTGGGTCGGCGCTAGTAAGTGGGTCTCTAGTCTTGAGGTTGGGGCGTGCCTGTCGATCTCTTCGCCGAGCTGGTGGTGAGCGTCCCTCTTCGTGAGAATTTCAGCTTCCGGATCACAGGGGTTTCAGACGTCAAGCGGGCTTTGATGGGAGTAACCGGCGATTGCAACTTTTGGTAGGTGGCACAGATTATTGCCGAAATCTTTCTTGAGAATCGTAAATTTGTTTCTTCGAATACTCTGACTGATGCCATAGGCGAGTCTCACCCAATACCATTCTTGAAGACTAATCTTAGGCTCCAGGTAGCACCAGCCTCCCCCGACAGTGGAGACAGGAACGATTTTCTGCATGCTAGCAGGTATTGTCGCAACTTCGACAACACGTGTCGCGTGCCCTGCGTGGTCAACCTCAAACGAGAATGTTTTTCTAATTTTCGGAAAGTCGCGTGTTCCTTGGTCCTCACTGCTCCGACCCTTCCCTTCCTTAGGGGCATGAGGGGATATGATAGCTTGCGTACTCCCTTCGCTTATCTATATCATCTGATCCATTACGTAGACACCTCGCACATAGTGGTTAAGGTAACCCGTGGCTACCATGGAGGGGGCAGCAAGGTTTGGGGAAACGAAGAATCGATTTCGAACTGTTCTACCTCCCAACAGTACATTTAATCCAACTATCTCTGTGATGATGGGAGGCTTGCTACTCGCGTCCGCTATCTCCGGATCCTCAAGAACAGGAACCTTGTAACTTTTGCCAATCAGGTGGTAGCTCGGAAGGGTTGATGATCGCGGCACCATAAGCCGTATCCACCATATTGCGAAGTGGTTTCAATTCTTTGGCTGACATGGCGAGCGATTCAATGAAGAAGTAGTATGTATCCTTCATAGCACACCCGGCCTTCATTCTGGACATTCCTCTTCTAGGTTATTGTACTTGCCTGGTGCCTTTGAAGGTTGGTTACAGTCCGCGGATTCAGCGGCAGAGATTAGCTTCCCTCTCTCTCGTCTGGATGAGGGACTTTTTGATTAATGGAAAACACGTTTTCCTGATTGGACAACTATTGAGATGGTAGCATCACTGCAGCTCCCACGTCAGTTTCCCGACGATGCGTTGGAGGAGGATAACGTGCTAGCTCCATCAACAGCCGTATGTTCGGCCGATCCTTCTGTGTAATGAGGGACGCTTCCTGGCTCCGACCGGAGCTCTTGCGGGTCAAAACACAAACCCAACCACCCGACCGGTGGCCTTCTGGGCCTCAGGCCTCTTTAGTACCCTTTATAATCCACGTCCTCGCTATTTCGGACATAACCGCCCCGTTAAAGTCCCACTTTGGACGCACCGTTGTATGTGAAGCGGCTCTGTCGGTGGTAGAGGACCTACTATGTTCTCTGCTGGTATAAGTAGTTCATGTACGCAAAGAACAGATTCACTATAGAGGGAAAGTACGGGGATTTTTGCAACAAGTGTCTCTCCTTGCGAGACCCGAGGCACCTGCAGGTAACAGGAATCGTACTACTCAAGGAATTCTGTTCGGGGGAAAACGTGGAAACAGTCTCAACGTTCTTCGCACCCAACGACTCTTGTACTGAGTCTCCACAACCTAAGGAAGGTTCTCTGCAAAACCCAGGCGTGGTATCATCGATTAAAACAACAATATTCGTGGATTCCCATACGGGTCCGACGCCATGCCATCCGAATATGTGTCTGACCGACGCACATTTTCCTGGTTTTTTGGCACCAGTATCGCTTTCTTCTTGCAATCCAGCTCCCTAGATGGCAGCATCTTGGGACTATCGTTGCCGGTTGCCGCCTGGAAAGAGTCCCCATGGCCTTGCGCAATTTTGTTGACTGCGAATATCCCTTCTCCTCATATCGGGACAAGCTCACAATTGGGGTGGCTTGGATTCCTTTACGGAGTCCCTTGATGTAATAATTCACGGAATCATTTTCGGCGAGGACGTTGGCACACCGGATTGCCAAGCCCTGGAGGCGATCCTCAAACGTAGAACCATCCTTGCTAGGATGTTGTTGTATCCGCCTGACTGCAACATACGCAGATGACATGTCTTCATCCGTAGCATAGCGGGTAAGCCGGGCATGGACAGTATGGGCCAATTGAGGTCCGTCCTTCTCCCACCGATCAACCTTCCTTTCTTCTAAACACCACAAAAGTATGAGATAGCCTCTCTTCTGAGGAACCAAGGAACCAGCTTGAATGCTACTCCGCTCACCACCATTGATTCGGCGTTATCCCTGCACTCGTGAAGAAAGCAAATGATTTTTAAGGGATCCCGTGCATCAAATTCCTGAAGGGACGGAGTGTTGCTGTGCATCTTGGCTGACAGCTTCCCTACGCTCTCCAATTAACTTGGTTAGAGTGTGCTTCGTACTGCAAATAGACGGTATGCACGGTATGACAGCACCTAGTGAAATACGGGCTCCCTCGTTATGAGGGATACCAATCCAGGTACCACAGTGCCTAATTCAACCGCTCTATCTCGAGGGGGAATTATTGTTTCGATTTCAATATCATCCCTCTCCACGAGAGGAGGGAGTATCAGACGGTCATTTGTTGCTGTTGATTGATTAAAGTAAGGCTGTTAATTGCTCAGCCATTTGGAATGAGATATTTTCCACTTCTTCATTCTCCACCTGTTCTAGTGGTTTAATTTTACTCGAAACATTCGCAATTTTTCTCGGCAAGCGTACCGACGCGCTGGTTTCTGGATGAATCCTGGGAATTCAGTTCGTGAACCACCAAGGAGGTCAGGGCATCTGACCTCCTTTTTATGGTGACACCTCATGTATTCCCAGTAATCGTGCTGAAATACAGCTTGTGCCTCATTGGAAACCTGTATTCTGAATTCTTCAAAACTAAATTGTCAGTGGGACTCTTGGGCTTCATCATAAGCCTTTAAGTACTCCTCCGCTTCCTCCCCAGCGAACGCCAGGAGATCAGCACAAAGATTAGCTATGGCGATCCCCTCGCGATCCAGCAGATTTTCACTTAGGACTGGCACCTCTTCCACTGCAGTGAACGTTTGATCTCCAGTTTCGGTTGATGCGTCAGCGATTCGTAGTCGCCTTTTCACTAGTATATGTCGAACATAACTCTCATTATAGAGAGGTAGAATTCTAGGTCGCGAGACCAATGTAGTATTACGCACATTCCGGAGGCCAAGCGATGCTTCAGGTGCCACTAGTCTTCCAGTAGACGTGAAGGTTAGTAGAGTGACTCCTCCAGATGGCTTCTTGTCTAGCCAACGATGAACACTCAGTATGTTGGGAGACCAGAGATCCGACGCCCTGCGTTGGGCGGGATCTGGCAGCTGTTGCAGTGAGCTGAGCTACTGCAGCAAAGGATAGTCCACTTGTCGAAGCAGTTAAAGAGACTTATGTTAGTCGAAGGTCCGCAGAATCCTCTCCGAGAAAAGGAAATTAAACCTTCTAGAGATGATAGGACTCTCACGCAGAGAGAGAATCTAGGAATGGGTTTGGGAGTCCAAAGGATGGTCACAGGACTTAGAGTTGCGTGGCTAATCTGATCGAGTGTATCCCTATGATAGAAGCGAACTCGAATAAGGTGCTGGAACTTTGTGTCCAAAGAGCAGTAGTCTGAGACCTATAATGGCCAAGGAATTTTCTTTCTAGCCCGAAGCGTTCGGAGGTCTGCATGTATCACCTTCGGTAGTTAGGTTATCGAAATCTTGAAGAATACCTTACTTTAGGTGGTTTCGCACTGCGCGGGCAATGTAGAGCCAGGTAGCTAACAACGTCCGTTTCGTCCCTAGATTTGGATCGTGCAAAGCGCTGTGCTAGTTGCTACCTCAACGTAGAGAGCGTACAAAGATCTCTTGTGGTTTGAAATTGGAGAGTTGAAAGTGCTCGTCGATGCACCCCTGACGGGGTCCACTGGGCTATTCAGAGTTCCATTATTTACTTATCCGTAGTCGTGCGAGATCTAAGGAATTTTAAATAATATTAAAAGATCTCTTCGCTCACGCCGGTACATCGCATATCCGAAGTCCGGCGTTGGCACTGTCAGGCTTGGAGAGAGCTGTCGTGAGCGGTACATCCTGTCGGTGCAGGGGGCGGGGACACTTGGCAGTTCGTAATGGGGTACCGTGTCCCTGGAGCTTACAACCACATGGTGGTGTGTTATTGATTTGTACACGTATATGATGCGCACCTGCACTGGTGCCATAGGTAGCGAACGGGTGCGAGCTGTGTCAACGGGATCCCAGGTGTAGGGACGTGGCGGCTGCTCCACCCATTCGAGGGAAATGGAATTCTAACCACTCGAGGTTTGGAATTTTGAGGGCATAATTGGAAGCGGTCTGCCAATGAGGCCCAAAACGAAGATTCAATTTACCATTCGTGCTACACGTTCGACTAGAAGCGACCCAAACAGCCTTGGTTACGCCACGCTCACTACGGAGCATGTTAGTTTCATCCAGCAACGCGCCCATTTCTCCAGAGCTGGGAGGCGACCCTGGAATTGAAGGCTGCATAGCCCCGGAAAGGTGGATGGCATATAAATCCTGGAGTGTTCCCACGGCAGGGCTATCTCAGTCATAAACCACTCCATTGCGAAATTATCTGGATGCTGGGGAACCGCTCGCGGGATCTATATCAGAACGCCCAGCCCAATTGCGGGCTCCTTTGTTCAATGCGCCCGCGTGAGTGGTTAAACTCCATCCAAAATCCCACGTCCTTCCTCGATTGACTGGGAAGAGTAATCGTTTTCTGTTCGACCCAATTATCACTGGCGTGATCCTCCAATAGTTGGTCGAGCATAGGAGCCGTATACGGACTCCCGTTTGTGACATATTTCGTACCTAGTTTTCGAGCGAGGTCAATGATGCGGGGCTGCACAAAATGCAGTCGCGAGTGCTCTTAGGCAGTATGTAGCACTGTTGTCCCTGACATGAGGGCCCATTAGGTCAGGACTCTGACCTAGAATGTTTTGCTTGGTATCCGAGAGCAGCCTCGCTTTTTAATCAACGACAGCGCATACGTGAAATCCGGAGGCAAGGTAATGGGGAAACGTTTTTCCGTGTCAGGCCAAAAACCAGCGTCATACTTCGGATAATGTTGCACGCAAGTGCTTAGAGTTAGCTTGTCAACCCTCCGTTATACCCGCCGAAGAATATACTCATTTCCGTCTTATAGCGCCACTGCCACGCGCTTCCTTCATGCATCGGCCCCGGCACCACCTTGGTCTCATGAAATCATCTGACCGGGTGGAATTCTCGAATGTACCACGGAATGTGGGGAGCCACGGAAAGAGGCTTGAGATGCGATAGACGCTCTCCCGGGTTCATCTTCCAGTCGGAAGGCCATTTCATTCTCCTCCCAACGGAGAAATAAAAATCACAGGGCATGTCTCCGATGACCTCGACATTTAGCGGTAAGTGCCGACGGCGAGTCTTCGACGCCAAGTATTCTCCAGAGGAGATTCCCGTACGCAGCATTGTCTGTTGATGGGCAAGGTCGAAAATCTTCCTGTTGAATCGTCGCATACGCGGATCTGGCTTATGCAGAATATGTCAATCCCACAATTGTGAGCGATAAAACCGCCGGTTAGCGTCCAGGTAAAAACCCTGAGTGGCCCTCGGACGAGAAGACCCAAAGTTCAAAGGTACCCGAACCGACAGCTCGGATGCGGTTAGTACTGGTGCTCCCGGCTGAGGGGTGCAATTGCAGGTTACCGGCAGTCTCGCATGACTGGCACAGGGAGGAACCCAACTATCTTCGCGGTGAGACGACATGGTTCAGTTTGAGCAGGAGCTTGACGAATAGGCAAGGGGCCGAGTTGGAATTTTATTTTCGGGGTCCACTTTTCTATTTTTATCCCCTTGTGGATTGCGACTAGGTGACGAGTGCATGCATTACCCGCCCCGCTAATCCTGGGTCCACAATGATGGTACGGGACTCAGATGGTTTCCCAGTGGTTATTTCGGTTCGCAGAGCGGGAGCGTACGTAGCAGGCCACCTGAATCTCGATGCAGTGATGGTCGGGGAATACTTGACCACAAAGTTGACTCACTCGGACCGCAGGGCACATGGCGCATACACTTGGGGACTGACCGAGCCTGTTCTACGCGGGATACCGGCGCGGCTACCGTACAATACCACAGATTCCAGACGTTCTACAGTATTATTACCTTTGTACCAAAGCCGTGGTCCTGGCAGTAATTTCATGCAGTATGCTTTATGAGAGTCGGGACTTGGCACCTTACTGGTAATGGGCTTACCCCATCGTCTGATCCACTAAAAGTACCAAGGAATCATTCTACAATCGAGTCTTAGTTTGAACCGAGCCAACCTCCGCGGTCACCCAGAGGGTTGCATAGCAAGCTCGCACCTCAAGGACATCGCGTAACCCATGTGCCAAACCGGATGTTCTCGGACACCTCACGGCCCCTTGTAACTAGTATAACGATACCCTGTTGTGGACCTATATAATGAGGTACATTCGCGTTCTCCCTGATAGATGGGCTGTAAACAAAGTGGCCTTACACCCTGCAATTCACACCTTTTTGCGATCCATCAGTTGAACTAGATCTAGCTCGTGGGCCATTCCCTCCCCACTAGTCCGTTAAGCTTTCCAATCTACCCGTTACTGGATCTTTCCTTTTGCAATTTTATCTTTCCTAAGCAACTTCACGGGTTAGCATCAGCTCTCTACCCTTGTACATTTTGTCTTACAACTCCCTCTGATGGGCGGCCCGTAGTACTTGGCAGCATTTTGAAGAAATGAGGGCGCGAATTAGTGCAGATTGCAGCGACCGCGGTTGTGCGGGGCGTCATGTATTTCACGAAAGGTGTACGAAATTCGTTCGCCTCGACCGGCAGCAGCTAACAGGAACATTTGCAGCAGGACAGGAGGCGGTTGTAATATTTACAGAAACGTGCCTGAGCATCCTCCGGATACTAGTGCCCCTAGTAACCAGTAGCTGTGGGGCGGTAGGTCCGAATTCTTTCCTATTGCCTCCAGTCTGGGAAGTACTGGAGCTGAAGATTCCGGTTACCCTGCCTTCACAAGGAGAACGTAGGGTTTTAGGTTTGGTAGTCTTTCTGACCACGGCTAGCAACGGTAGTGAGAGGAAGGTGCCTGGAGCAGCAAAAGGTGGCTGTTGCTCTGCCTTTCCAACAAGGTAAGGGTGCGATTCTCTCGGTTTCAAGGAGCACGGTCACGGATGTGCTTGTTCTTCGAGGAAAGGTTGGTTTTGGGCCGGATTCAAACTGGCGCGGTACTACGTGTGACACGGCGCCCGGATGACAGTTTCGGGGCAAACGTGCGGCAGTGTGCGGGATTTCCAGCCACGCTGTAGCTATTTGAGCCCTCTACTTTCCTGAAAGGGAACGGTTGTGGGGGACGGCGCGGGGCGTTCTGTTCTTTGTTGAGTTGTAATATCAAGGGAGTTTCTAGTGTGTCCCTTCAGGTGATTACGATGGCGAGTTAACAAATTCTTAAGAACTAAAAGCGTCACACCTATTATTACGGTAAGATATCTAATTAAAGCACGCCTACTTTACCGCCTGGTGGTCGGCAACTACAATCTGTATACGTGACTTACAGTGTTGCCCGCACCACCCCATGTACTCCCCGGCAAAGGGTATCAGATGGCTGTCCTTGGTGCACCAACCCTCCAATTGTCGGACGGCGTTAAAGTAACGGGCGGCAGCCAGTGATGGCTCCCGCCCATTTGCAGTTGCGGTAGCAGGGGCTGGAAACGGCCAGGCCCGAGCGCAATGTAATCGGGCCATCTTAGTGCCCCTGTGGGTACACCCCGGCAGCCACCTGGCCCCACGTACACACTTTTGCCAGTTTGACACACATATATACTGGTGGGCCCGGTCCTGGTCATGCGTGTACCGGTTTGGGTACACGTGGGCATGGGAAAATGTATTGGGGCTTGCAATTCGGCTGTCAAGCCGCCTGCATGGCAACACACTTGTACCGATCAGGTACACGTGTGAGCGAGAAAATGAATATTTCACGCATTGGAGAGGCGCCTAGACAGCAAGATCTTGGTGGGTAGGCCCGTGGTACGATGCCTATAAGGCATGGTAATACATGGGCCGCTCGCCAAGCATGGGCGCCTTCCTCATCTTATTCAAATATTTTAATTGGATTCTGACATTCCACCAGCTTCCAAAACATTTGTGGACCATTTACGGCCAGTAAATGGTCCCATTAGCCCATTGTAGGGACAATTGACACATTGGGGCCTCCAAATCCCACATTGCATTTTGACCAAATTCAAACTCAACGTCATACAGCCTTCTGATTTTCCTTCAGAAAATGGGTTTCCTACCCATTCTTCCCCATGGCAGCATGGATATCGGTAGATTCTTACTCATGTGTACACGTTTTGCAGGAGCCGGCGTGGCCGCGGGGGCCCCAATTCGTACACGTGGACCCGGGCTATGGTGGATCTAGGTTCTGATGACCACGCCGGAGTAAATCCAGCGTTTGGGCTCACATGTACCGATATGGCACAAATGGGCTCCGAAACAAGTAAATATGATTTTGTGGGCCAATTTTCGTGGTGGCTTGCTCTCGTAACTCTGTTCTCTGGAGTCTCTTATCCGGTCCGCCCCACTTCAGCCTCGTCTGCCCATCTGTCTCACACTCTGCGTCCGTCCATCCGCCCTCAGTGTTCCGTCCCCACTCCGTCCATCCATTCTCAAAATTCTCTCCCTTATCCGTCTCCCGCGCCCTCATCACTAATTCTGACACCGTGCCACTAATTGGTGACGCCCACTGCACCAGCGATGACGACTGCCAGTCTCCTTCTCAGCAATGGGAAGTACTATGGGAAACATTCCAGACTGGCAGAGAGTAGTTATCACTACCGCCTGGAAGTGGGACGTGGGCATTACTGTACTTCCCTGGGGTAGTACTACACGCTGCTTGGCACGCTGTCCCGGGGCAGTAAATTAAACCAGTGCAAGTTGGTGTTTTTTGTATGGAGTGCATAATATATAGACTGAACTATTCTGTGGGCCGGTAGCCTAGGCTATCCAGTACCGCTGTAGGTATGACGCTGGTTTGAAACGCAAAACGTGTACTTCTTAAAGGAGAAAGCCCGCCCTTTTTCTAGGAAGTTATAAACTCGATGTAATGATGCTTCGATGCTGCGGGGGAGGCAATATTATATATTCTTGTCGTATGTTGTATTATCGCATCCACAACGTATCGGGGTATGATTGTCAGGTGCATCATTTCTGTCAGGTTGTGAAACCGGCAAGGAATTTCCTTGAAGGAATTTACGGAACTTACTTAAGTTAGTGGAAATATTTTATATATATGATGGTGTACCAAGACTCTCATTCACCCTCATATCCTCCCAGTAGTAGATGACTGAGGAACATGATACTTCAGAATCGACCCCTTCAAACATACTTTTAATAAATTTTGGTACCGTTATACTATAATATGTATAGGATAACTATAAATTGGCAGTGGACCATATCAAGCCGTATTAGTCGTAATATTTTGCAGATGGAGCTGCATGTTTTCCGGAACTCAATGTTTTGTTGAATGTCGAAACTTTCTACATACTTTAAAGATGATGTTTACAGAATGTCGGTAATGCTAGTCAATGACTATCTCCAGTCTTTTACGCATGTATGAAGACCGTAACTGGATTTTAAAGTAGATGTACTGTCCTCTAAATTTCAAAACACCATCAAGCTTGCACTGCAAACTCTGTCTATGGGTGTCTCTAGAACGCAAGGGAGGAATTGAAGATCAGCGCCGTCAGGGAGAAGATAAGGAATAACAGGTTTCCTGTCCAGACGCTTGATGTGCTACGAACAACACCGCAACGCTTCAGGTTGTTCGAGGCGGGAGGATAGTAGCGAACTTCAGACGAAGACTAGAAAATCTCCTTTCCCACAGCTCGTACGTTCCCGTCACAATTGAAAAGGACCATCATAAGAATTCTGTGGTGCCTTCGGTGATGGAAAATCTCCCGACTGAAGGTTCGAAAAGTGCTGCTCACACAACAGAAATCCAGGCCCTTTACTTTTCGTGCTCCCTAGCACTTGGGAAATCAGATATGTACAAACTGCCCCCTCATTGAACTTTATGTTCAAGAAATCTGCAAACGAATTTGAAGATCTTGTACTGAGGGGGTTTTAGTACAGGAAAAGGGTACAGAACGCAGGGAACATGCCCATGGTAAAGGGCAGGTGTACAGTTATGCTGGGGCCTTCCTTAACGTCTCCGATAGCGTAGGAAACACTTCGAATGGAGAACCCGGGCTGCTGTGCTTCCTAGAAAATGATCGAAGTGTGGATTTTTTGTTTTTTCGGCAGAAACCGGAGCAGTTACATTCCCAACGCCAATCGGATGCATGCACAATTCTGTGAGACCAAGGAACACAGGAGGGTATGGAATGGGAAGTGCCGGAAACTGAGTTGTTTCGAGATTGGTGCAACGGTGATGGATAGTTTTCTTGGAAAGGGGTTGGAACAGCACCACGAGGATTTGAAGGGGCTAACACAGGGAATTTCTTCATACCAAATGGGGTCAGCTTGGCTTACATTGAAGTGAAGTTCAGGTGTACAAGTGGTGGCAAAAACTATAGGACATTCGGACTTATTGCGTTCAATGGACCCAATTTTTAAGTACACTTAAAAGTAATGGCTGCATATCTGGCACATGCCGCACTGAGTGCGTATCTGAAAACAAAATGGAAAAAGGGCAAATAGTTCTCAAGCTATCGACCTTTACTCGAAAACCATCACGCAAAAACTATACGTACACCGTGAAAACACAAAAAAACGGCCACTACTTAAGCCATTCCTGCTAAACGTTGACCAGCAGCACTTCCAGTGCCACTCCAACTTTCAGGGTACACCAGACCTACTTCCAGAACCTTTTTCATGCGCCAAGATGCTTCCAAAGCCTCGTTTGTCAGCATTCCAGAAGGACAAATTCTCGCGCACAAGGAGAACTGCTGGCCTGTTACACGCATCGCACAGGAGTTGGGCCGGTCCAGTAAACTTATTACGACCTTCGTACCGGATGAAAAGGCATCAAAACGAAAGGAAAAGGAAGGGAGACCTCGCAAAATGATCGAGGCCTACTGGAGGACTATTCGAGAAGCTTTCAAGGACCTTCTCGGCTCTGTTGGCATTTTCAAGGCATTGCTGCTGACAGTCAACCCACGACGCGTACGCCAACTGCTTCAAGAGACTGATTTTTTGAGTTATAAACATATTGCCACGACTCCTGTAATGCGTGCGCACCACGAAAAAACCAGGGTCAAGTCGGCGACCGAACATATGACTTGGAACGACCAAAAGTGGAAGTCTGTTGCCCGGTCCGATGAAAAGACGTTTAACCTCGATGGGCCTGATAGATTGGATGGAAAGCAATTGATTTTATGTGCACATAAAAATTGGGCCGATTGGACCCAATAAGTCCGTATGCCCTATATGTTTGGCCACCACTGTATATGAAGAGCCTACGCTATGCTATGGAGTATTTGAAGTCTACCATAACGTTCGGTGATGTTGTGATAATACTGGATACAAAAATAATACAAGGTTCTGTTGGGCCCAGTGCCATTTTGTAGTATTACGTTCCCACTGAAGGACTGAGGGGATGCCCAAAAGGTCCTACATCCCTCTCCGTAGCATCCCTGCTAAGGGCTGGTGGATGGTAGAGCGACTCCTTTGTGGAGTAACAAGAAACAAACCCGGAATAGTTGGGATACCAGAGAACCTACACCTTGTTGACGGGTCCTCATAACCTTTGCGATTTACTATCTCACGTTGTTCAATAGTATCTCCTCTTGTCATGTAGCCTAGATGGCGGGTTCGTCGTATGATGTTCTGAATTCTCCTTAAAAGGTGTTAGAGTGGGTGACTGGGGGGATCGTTGACCCCTCGCACCGAAGGACGCTCTACAAATTAGTCGAAAGGGGGTTTCGTCAGGAACCACTTGGATATAGAGCTAGTTGTACCTATACTGGCCTGTTTCTACCCTTCTGGGTAGAGGGTAATGTGCAGGCCTGGAGATGGGGGCAGGGAAGGGCTAAATTCAAGTCCGTGGAAATGTCAGACAGGGGGACAGGGGTAGACAGCGACGCCGTCCAGCTGGCAGGCGAGCACGCAAGCCGAGGGTATTCCTCCACTGTAAGTATTCCGAATTGAAAGTTACCCACATTGAGTCGTACCGTTACACACGGACAATTCATACACCTGTCAAGGTTTCACTGTAAGGAGAGGTTGTGTAAACACTACGCTGCTCGTCCCACACCAACGTTGGCGAATGCCCGAAATGAAGGCGGAGGAAAGGATAAAGGGTGTGCGACAGACGCAGAACAGGAATCAGAGACGGAAACGGAAACAGAGGTGAAGAAGGAGACTGAGACGGAAGGCGGAGATTGAGAGGGAACGCAAGGAAGTTGCAACCGGAGGCAGAGACGGATACGGAGACCAAAGGCCGAGGCGGGGTGGTAGACGGAAGGCGAAGACGGAATACAGATGCAAAGGAAAGAGAAGCAAATCTTAAACAAAGACACTGCGGGCGAAGCCCGCAACGGAGCCACTAGTACGTAAACTATAGTAGAGATGTGATGTTTGGTATCAATCGCCTATGGTACGCGCCGTATGCAACCGCTAATTCAACGATAACAGCACAGATTGAACTTCCAGAAGTAGAATCCTCGCTTATAGCCCAGATACGGTACAACACGTCTTCGTATTGTGTCATCTGTCCTTCCACACTAAGTATTGTCTGGTGCACTAAAACGACACTGCACTCCAAATTCGACTCCTTATGGACCGAATGTTTTAACCTTCAGTCCATTGTATGATTGTAGACGGACTAGGAAGGTAATCGGCTATACTAGCTACTCTATACCTGAATAGAGACGAAAGATAGCCTACGAAATGGCCAGGACGGCATGGTTTAGGCAAGACTAGGGTACAATGTGCGTTTGTTGTATGAATTAGGCTACTTCTGCTATGCGCCTAAAGTCTATAAGAATTACTCCATCGCCGGAGTAGGTGAAGATTGAGGTAGGACAAATACTACCTACACAGCAATAAAGACCAACTTGTCTTCATCCGACCGGGTACATATGCCTTCGGGCGTGCCCCGACTGTCCTAGCCAACTTCACCTGGACCGTCGGTTATCATAACCGCCCATCTGAGACAACTGCATTCACCTCTCAGAAAGAGGTACAATAAACAACCAATCAAAATCTTGGAAATACCGACAAAAAGCCCCTCCAAAGCTTGTGGTCTGCTGGGTCACGCGGATGAAAGAGAGGAAACCTCGCAAGATGTTCACTGTCGGGAAGTTGTTGCTATAATCCCTAACAGCCGTTACGAACTACAGAATGAAACCCGGAAATCTCAGCCGGTTGAATCATACCAACATGGTGGAGGTTACCGTTCCTTTTTGGAAGAACAGCCCACCGATGAAAGAGTTTCTTGGAGTAGTTAACTACGAACTGACATGTTTTATCTGAGTACCCTACATAGCAGAATGTCCTGAACGACAATGATAGACTCAGGAATCATGAGATTTTTCAGATCCCGTAAGCACGACCAAAAGTCTGTGAACGTAACAAAATCATGCGCGGTAATGCAGGAGGTCTATGAGAAGTTCGCCTCGCCTGGTACTACTGTGGTTGATTTATGTGGAGGTAACATATCTGCTGCAAGAGCATTCCTAAGTCTACAAAAGCACAGCAAGTTTCTGGGATTAGTCAGCCACGAGCGTTGCATACGAGTGGAGAGTACAAAAATGAATCATTTGTTCTGCACACAGATGCTGAAACATAGTAGCGACATCACTGCATGAAAACGTACCAAAGAATACATAAGTACATGCAGGAATACCTCATTAGTGCAGTATGGCTCCAGACGGAAATTTAAGAGAAATTTAACAACCCATTAGATCAGTGGACCCTAAAATCACAGTCGTAGTTTCAAAAGTTACTGCCGCCGATTCGGTTTGCCATTTATTCATCGGAAAGGGTGTTGAAACTTAAATCATGGCTACTACCTCACAAGGACACAGGAAAAGGGGGGTCTTGCAGCTCGAATTTGCTAGAAAGGTGAAGTTATTTCCTACTACTACAATTCTTTGCTTTAATTCGACATGTCTGCTAATAGAAGCAGAAGCAAGACATAAGTCGCCAGGATATTCAAATGGAATAAGCCTCTTTCTGAAATAGGCATTCAAGTTTACAGATCCCTCAAGAACACTGAGCGCTGCGCTGCTGGAGACTTACATTGTATCGACCAAGTTCCGTATTGGAAGTTTCCTCAATGATCCACGCTACTTGTACGGGGTGTCGAACTTGCCAGTAGTGAGAACCGTAGGGCTAACATTCCATTCCGGGAGGGGGATACCATCAATGGTGAGTTCACGAGCACCACTGCTTCTAGACTCAAGCGTATCACTATGAAAACGAAAGAGCATATTACCAAAGGGAATGAACAGTAAGTAAACTATGGGAACCGGTACTCAACTTGGGAAACGAATCCCTCTTCCGAGTACCTTAACCGCTCTGCCTCTCTAGTAAAATTCAATCTCCATGACTATGAAAGCTGGTGGTACAAGTGTACTCAGAATAATTACAATGGATTATAGAGAATATCGTATAGAAATCCAACACACATTTGCAGTATTTCAGAACCCCTGTTTCATGTTGGAACTACAGAGAAGTTTATCGAATGACGGGAAAATTGGTATCTCTCGAAAACTTGCATGGAAGTGAGTTCAAATACATACTTGGTGACGTAATTCGACCGTTTAGTAGCCTAGAATCGTTAGGGAACGTTGGAGCCATGAGGTCGTATTTACGTCTTAAATTGGAGCGGTTTTTAAGGGAGAGAAAATTTCTGCCAAATTTACTCCTCTTGAAAAATTGAAGGTCAAATCTTGTCCTTGTCTGATCGAGTAGGAAACGTGATCATTCCCGTTACGTATTTCTGACAGCCCGGAGTGCGGAGTTCCGGGAGTCTCTCAGAATTGCATAAGTATGCATGTTTTAGTGACTGAAGTTTCCAAATTCAATCTCATAAAGGGGAGAGGTCACTGGGCGCGAGCCACACTCAAGATGCATTTAGTTTGTCCTTAATTCTATATATATATTTTCTCCTGTAGAATCCCCTTTTAATGCGAGTGGACCAGGATTGGTATCTCCCTGCTCGACTGAGGCTCTTCCTGCTGCCAGCTGCGTCACTTCGTCCTCATTGCCCTCTTCGCTCACCTCCTCTTCGGAAAGGCCTTCATCATCTTCACTTGAATCGTCAACGAGTTTTTCATTGTCCAGTAGTAGCTCTACTAGTCTTGCGTGCTCGAATCTTTTCTCAATTCTTCATCTTGTGCGCTTGGAATTCTCAATCTACTGCCAATATTTGAAGGCAATACTCCGAAGAAGCGACACTGCTAGTCCGTAGCAGTGAATTTAAATTTCTATAACGGTACAGGGCCTTCCTGTGGCTATGGAGGCGATAGACTTCGTCATTGTTCCCATTATCTCGAATCCCGGAGGTCTAATGGGAAGAGAACTTGCACCCGGTTCCGAAGCTTGACAACTGTACGACTGGAACTGGTGACCAGAGGGAAGTGCTGCTTTCAGTGCAATTCAGAATCACAGTACTATCATCAGACTGGATGTCATGTTCTTCTCGATGCCTATACTTTCCTGATTGGCGACTGGATGGAGATCGGCGTGCAATCCCGCGTGCATTACAGCAGTGTTTCCTGGTTTGAACGAGATAATTCTCAACATCGATGCTTCGTAGAATTTATCTGCGTGGATGGTGAGGATAGGATCTCTCCGATCGGAGAATGATTTGAAAGGAATGCAACTCGTGTGACTTTTGGGATGCGATAAATAAATAATGGGTTCCAGATGAATTCTGAGCTGTCCTGAGCTCTGACAAGATTTGAATGGGAATCCAGTTCCGAAAGACACTGATTTGACGAGTGAGAGGAGTGTGGTTGCTCCTGCAAGTCAACCCTGCGTTTGTCGAGTTGTGGTGAAGTCAGGCCACGATCCTCTGCTTAGAATCGAATTCTGTGACTGAAATCCAGATAGTTACCCGAGATTAGACCAATAAGCTATTTCAAGGGCTCAGTCATTGCCCAGGCAGAACAGAAGGCTCTGTGATGCGGAGCTCTCAGGTGCTTCTGGATATCCTGTTGCACAAATCGCACACAGCGTGCACTTCGGTACGTCCAAACGCGTAAACGAGCGGATTCAAAACGGTCAATACGGCTCTCGGTTTAGCAGTTCCGATCTGGCCTTCTCCTACGAGTACGGACAGCGCGAACTAGGGCGCCAGTGGTCTCGGTTCTGAGGTGGCACCGAAAGCCTTTCGTCACTTCCGAGCATGCTCGGGAGAAGGAGGCCACAATGCGATATGCGGTGTGCCGTCGAAGCCAAATGATCCGTCGCCACGGATGTGCGCGCCGACTGTACCGGGAAAGCGAATATTCCTGACAGGTACAGAATTAACCCCCTCAAACGGTAGAGTAGTGTGCTGGCAGTTGGCCGGCTGAAATGGAATACGCTTACAGGGGGATATTGAGGAAGACCTATTTGTTGATTTTCGGTTCACCAAATCGATAGGCTGGTGGCGCACTAACACATCAATACAAATATGTGCACCTAAGAATAGGTGTGGAATCGTAATCAGAAAAAAACCGAACATTTGGGTGTTTGGGGGGATTTCCTTGCTATCCAATTATAGAACGCTCACACCCGAAATTCAAATTTTCTACGAACTTTGATGAGTACTGGAGGATCCCAAGCAGAACTATTTGTTGATTCTCGGTTCAGCAAGTTGCTCTGGCACAGGTCATAGTTTTCTTTCTACCTGCTAGTGGCAGCTTCGCAGTACATGTCTTGAGGAAATCAGATGAACAAGCCCTCCAGGTATGGATCGGGATGGGTTTACCACACATTGCGAGAAATCAGGGCATTCGTATTCCTTTCGTACATCGTGTCTAGACACTATAGCTTTTAGCAGTAGTGTCCACAAAATAAATGTGTTGCTATATTGAATACATTAAAAGTTAAGTGGGTATCACCCCCAGTTGCAGCATATCTGACTGTATGTTTGCATCCAAAGCATTGAATTGCTGCAGTTGGGGGGATAAACACACTGTGTTGGAGACACGCGTGAGTTCCACACAATCGGAGTTCCAATAGGAACTCCGATTATGCAGTCTAGAGATTTAGCAGATCTACGTATGGAGTGAGGAATGTTCCATCGTAAATTCCCAGGTCTGAGAGCTCTCAGCACACTAGTGTGCCGTATTACAGAATAAATCGCAGCAATCTGTGTTGATCCATAGCTCAGTATCTGCTGATATACCTATAAGATACATCTAGATATAGATCATGATCGAACATACCAGTTGCTAAACTGTAGACTTTCTAGTACTAGAAGAGCCACTTCTAGTCGTAAGACCACTGTTACGGTGCCTCCAGCGGCTGAAATCAGCTTTCAGTTAATGTAGGACTTTTTTGATTCCTGGTCCAGACCCAGAAGCTCAGACGAGCAAGCGCCCCTTTAGAGCGATGACCGCGCCCTCGCGCCCGCTCCCGCTTGTATGGATGACTCGCTCCCTCGCGCCACCGCAGGCTATACAGCCGTTCCCCTTCGAGGCACACTGAGACAAACGCGATCACGCGCAAGGTACCACCCTTACACGTTGCCCACATGGCGAGGGTTGTATCTCAACGCGACCGTACAGCGATGCCACCGTGACTGTGCGAGCGCGACAACAGTGTGGACGGCCAACTGTTACACGTGGCACCCCTTTAGCAGGGTACATCCGTACTGTTTGTTAGCTACACTTGACGATAGACGTAGATACACTAGCCGTTACTGATACAATAGCTAGGCCCTTACAATACTGGCATGCATTAGGAAGCATACAGTAGGTGCTTAGCAAACCCTTAACTACAGTCGGGGAAACCCGACCGACGATCAGTAAAGAGGCAAGGGACCTTGGAGGTAAACCAGAGACCTAAAGTCTGACGACTAGTGTTGTGCTTGGCGCCAATTCGCGCTCGCGTGTTCGTTCCCTTTACCGGTTGCTAGCGAGCGTGTGAATTTGTCAGCCTACCATCTTCTAGTGTTTGTGCCACTACACGGGGTCTCTGCACAGAACCCCTGGCATCTGGATCAAGCCACTCCCCGTGCATTCTTGATTGCAAGCTACGCGAGTACTCGTCTCATTCCCACTTCCTCCTGGTCCGCTTCCAAGATCTCTTTCCCCTACCTCTACCACTGTTAGCGCGACAGAGGGATCTCTCCGGGACCACTTCTTTTCACTCTTTCCCAGCGACGAAACCCTTTCCGGACTGCACAGTCTGAAGACTTTTCTGGTTCCACACCTTCGTGGGCTGGTCTCTGCGGAAGACTATGGAGTCTGCGCCTGTAAGAAGAAGGGGAGCGCGCGCGTGCTGAAATAGATGATCCTTTTCTAGGAGGAGTTCGCCCCGCTACTATCCTTTTGGTTGGGAACGGTGGCTCATCCCGAAAAATTTATTTTTCCCGACCCACCGGCCTTACTGTATTTCGCAAGGTCGGCGGGTCGGACGGGTGTTAATAGTATGGAGCGCCAGAAGTTCCACGCTTTCTTAAAGAAAGATTGTGGAAAAATCATGGGCATGGCATTAGACCATGAGAATCGCACGCTGCGCATCGTTCCGGTGATTAGTGCCGTCTGTGGGGAGCACATTTTGCGGTTCATTGATGTTATGGAGCCGCTCAGTCCCTGCCCAAGCTTTTCTGAATCGGAAAGCTTGGATTGAGCCGTAGTGCGTTGTGTCGTGCTGACCGCCTTGGCAGGGAATCGGGCTGAGTTTTCCTCCTGTTTGCAACAGGAGAAATCTCAGACCAACGCCCTGCTGGAAGGTAAGAGGATTCCTTGCGTCTTTCCCCTGAGACGAGTTCCTTCCTCCCAGGGGGTACCCGTACTTAAGGCTAATACGCGGGGTTCGTCTGCTGCGCCTCGAGGGGCAAGAGTGGGGAGCGGTGTGCAGGCACCGCCATTCCGTTGAATGGAAGGCCGGCCGTCCGCCTCGCCGTTCAAGGTTGCTGGTGCATCGGTGTCCCGCCACCCAGTAGCAACCCACCACCAGCCTCCGCAGAACCAATTGATGAAACCATTGGGGTTGCACTGGGTCAAGAAGGCCAAGGGGATCAGTGCGGTGGTGGAGTTGCGGGTCAATGGCCATTGGGAAGCCACTTCCCAGAGGGGAACATGACCTTTACCGTCGGTGGTGTTGTGGATCGGCTGGGTTTCATGCTCGGCAGAGCCGAACGCCGTACCTGACCATTTATTCTTTACAGTGCCTTTCGCAGTAGTGCGCGTTGTCTCAATGGGTACCAGAAGGTCTGGTACCTATTGTGTGAAATGTGCTTAAATTATAATATTTTTGTCTTGCCCGCCGCTGAGGGGCAGCCGTACCATGGCAGATACCTCCCTGTGTACCTCTCGGAAGGTACAGCTGTGTAGGCCTGGCTAGGATGCTACCCGTCGAACGGTAGCACCCGTCTTCTACGGTTTTTCTTGATGTGTCATTCAGAGAGTGAGGCCTCCTCAGTCCTTCCGCCATCTGGAGGCCTGAGGCCCCAATTTCCTGTGTTTGATGACGTAGGCTGTCGGACTGGTCACCAAGGCTGGTGAACAGTGCCTCAAGTCAGCGCTCCACTCAGAAAAGCACCTCGGGCACAGGTACCTTCCTGGGGTACCTGTCTCTGAGGTTCGCCCGCCTTTCCCTATCTGGAGTGTTACCCTTAGGAGGTAGAACTCCATTTCTGTAGTAGTATGCTCTTATAATATTCTCTGAGGTCGCAGCGAGTTTCCGGAACGTTCGCAGAAATGCGCACATTCGTTGTGACCGTTGCGCCAGCATGGATATGTGAACACCCAGGCTGTTGGCCTGGTTAACAAGGCTAGTGACCAGTGCCTCCACCCTGCATGCGAACTTGAAGGCCCTGGAACACACGTATCTCCTTGGGTACCTGTCCCAGGGGTCCGCCGCGTGCTCTGGCTTGAGAATTACCTTTCAGAGGTAGCACTCCCAAGCCAGCGGTGAGACTTTATATCGTCGAACCGCGGACGCGCTGAGTCTTTCGGTCGTTCGCAGCATTGCGAACTTCGGTTGTGACCGTTAAGTGATGTGCTGAGTGATGCGTTCATCCCTCACCGCGGGTCAGTGTCCTTTCAGTCCTTCCGTATCAGAAGGCCTTCGGTGAAACTGCCGCATGTTTGGGGATCTCATCTTCCGTTGACGGCCCCCAGGTCCACCTAACGTTCGCATTGCCTCTAACCTTTGGTGTGGAAGTTGTGCCGTGCGTCTCTCTATACTCGATTTCCAGTGTGCTTTCAGTCCTTCCATAAAGGAAGCCCTGAGGTGACACTATTCTGCGACTGGGAGTTTCTTACCAAAGTTATTGAAGGAACGAAACGAACGTTCCTGCATCACAGCGGCGATTTCTTACCTTTGCCGCGCGTCCGTGTCCCTCGGTCCTTCCAAATCGGAAGGCCCGAGGTGAGGAATGCCTAGTTTTAGAGTTATGCTGTGGTCTTGCGTATCTCCCGAACGTTCCTCCTGGGGGAACCTTCGATGATACCACTACCCAGATCGCCGCGGCTTCTTCCGTTTACGGAAGAAGGGCGACACCAGCTCTTCGGGGATGTTGTCCAGTAGGTTCCAGGTTGGCTCGATATATCCAGCCCATTTAACCTCAAAACATTCCAACCCTACCTCTGCTTCGTCCTTGTGGTAGGAAAGAATTTTCTCTAACACATACTCCTCTTCATCGGCAGAATTATGGGGCTCCATGGTTACTTCTCCACTAGGGGCAGCAACCGCTGGTTCGCCTTGCCGACTATTGGCCGTCTCATCCGAATCACCACTTCCCACTCTAACATTAACTTGAGGGCTAATGGAACAGGGGACGGATGCGGGATTGACTCGGTCAGTCCCAAACTTCTCGATCACACCGTCACGATCAATCGTGACGGTGCGACGGAATGCCTTCAATACCCTGTACGGTCTTTTTGCAAGTAGTGCGAGCTTGGAATTGGGGAGCTCCGGTGTGTCTAGGAAGACCCAGTCGTCTTCCTGGAGAAATCGGTGGCTCTGAGGTACGAGTTTGTCGAATTCGCGCCTATAACGTGCCTGCGCATTCGTGAGACGGGAGTGAGCGTATTCAATCGACGTTGAGAGTAGATTGAGGAAGTACTCCTTCGTTCCTGAGTCTGGAATTGATCTTCGGTGAACCGAATGGTGAAAGGAGAACTCACCGGCCGGCCGGCCCAACACCAATTCAAAGGGTGTTTTCCGGGTGGACATGTGGACATGGGTGTATGCGTATGCTAACGCTTACGCATTCACATCCCAATCATTCTGTTGCTCATCCACATAATTTCGGAGCATGTTGAACAGTGTTCTATTGAACTGCTCCTCCTGCCGGTTAGTCTGTGGGTGATACTACGTATTGAACAGAGTTTTAGTGCCGAGTTCCAAGCCAATTGCTTGGGACATCTTAGCATTAAACTGTGGGCCGTTTTCGGATAACAGCGTCTTGGGCGGCATGTACTTGTATACCCAATGGGTACAGAAGGCAACCACCACGTGATATGCTGTGATAGTACGCATGGGAATTGCCTGTATTAACTTGGTAAACCGGCGAGCGATGACGAGAAGGTACTCGTTACCTTTCCTCGTCTTGGGGAGCGGCCCGAGGATGTCGATGGCGACATCCTCCAGCGGCTTTGTTGCGGGGAATAGCTTCAGGGTGGTGGTCCCCTTGCGAACTTGCAAGCAGTTCCGCACACACCTGCTACAGCTCTCCACCGTAGCAGCCACATCGGCCGCCATTGCAGGCCAGTACTATGTACGACGCATGGTTTCATACATACGAGCCTGGCCTCGATGTCCGGCGAGGATGCTGCGATGAGTCATCCCTAGCATTCGAAGACGAAGGTTCTTCTGCACTACCATATAGATGCTTCCATCCAGAGGGGCGCGTCACTGAAGAAGGCCTTCCTCGTCCACGAAGAACGCAGAGTCTGCAGTGGACGACAATCGTTATACGATGTTCGTGCAATATTCTTCCTCCGCCTGTTCGGTCCTCCATTCCTCCCCAGTGATGGGTAGGAAGGACGGTACCTAGACGTTGAGGAGGGTAGTACCTGTACGTTCGGACAGCTCGCTACCTTCCGGCATTCGTGCTCGGAAGCGATCGAAGAAGTCCAACTCCACTTCAGTATCTTCTTCCTCCCCGTTACAAATGAGGTCTATCACTCCCGCTCGAACTACTCCTTACTCGTGGGGAAGGAGGAGAGAGGGGATTTCGTCCTCCAGTGGCCTTTCATTGAGTCCGCCGGTAGGGAAGCGCAACCACGCATCGGGTACTTGGTGAACTCTTCCGGGTCGGTACACAATCATGTACTCGAACTCGGAGAGACGTAGCCTCCAGCGTATGATTCGACCCGTAGGGTCGTCGATTATCATGAGCCAACGCAAATCATTTTGATCCGTTTGGATCACAACCTTTGTGCGCTCAACGTAAGGGTGCAGTGCGGTGACTGCCCAAACGATAGCGAGGAATTCCCTCTCCGTTGTGGAATAGCCTCTCTCCGCTTGTTTCAGAGGGCGACACCACTATCCGACTAGTAACCCGGTCTCTGGTGCTTGCTCCTGGAGCAAGACATAGCCGACCTGGTATGTGGAGGCATCTCTGTCCACCATGTAAGCCTTACCCAGATTTAGTAAGGCCAATACGGGTGGCTTGACAAAGACTTCCTTAATTATCTCGAATGCTTCGAATTTTTCAACAGTTGGTGGGTGCTTACCAAATTCTGGTAAGAGATCGAAATGAAGCATGGTGTTGAGTGGCCGCGCTTTGTCCGTATAACTGCGGACAAAGCGTCGTAACACATTGCGGTTCATAGGCAAGATCTCAAATGCGTTCGGATCTCAAGGAAGGTAGCCTTGAGGATGGCTTCTGTTGACTTCTGTGCAACGGCGAGCTTATCTGGGAGCACTACGTGGCCCACGTTATCTTCGCGTTTTGTGAGAAAGTGACATTTCTCTAGCTTCAATGTTACCCCTTTTTCGCCCAAAATTCCCAAAACTTTGTCAACGTGTGCATAGTGTTACTCCGTTGTCCGGAAGAACAATATGACATCGTTAAGGTATATAAAACACGACTGGCAACGTACCCCTGAGAAGATCATGTCGATTGCTCGTAGGAACGTGACAGGTGCGTATTTCAGCCCGAAAGGCAACCGCAAGAATCGGTACGTCTCCATGTCAGACGTAAACGCTGTCTTGTCCATGTCTACTTCGGCTACTGGTATCTGCCAGTAGCCGAAGTTACAATCGATCGTCGCGAAGATGTTTGCATCTCCAAGTGAGTCGAAGCAATCATCCATTCGCGGCAAGGGGTACGCGTGGGATACCGTCAACTCATTGAGTCGACGGTAGTCGACGCAGAACCGGAGCTGCCCATCTTTCTTGGGAACAAGAACGATGGGCCTAGCCCGCTCCCTGTTTCATGGTTCGATCACGTTCTTCATGATCACCCGGTTGATTTCTTCAGTGGCAAGTTTCCTCCGAAGACGGCCCATCCGGTGTGGTGCCAGTCTAGCTGGCCTTGCGCTGGGCCGCACCTCGATGCGGTGTTGGGTGACTTCGATATCACCCAACGACCCATCCCACATGCCGGCGTGATCGTCAAGCATCTTGAGCACCCCATCCCTTTGGCAGGGATCTAGTTGTTCAAGGGATATATTATCTTTCCAGTCAACCTCAGTGGGCTGGCTGGATTGCGATTGATTTTGCGCAGCAGTCTCTGGCGGGGCCCCTTCCTGAAGAATGGACATCTCCAGAGCTTAGTGCGTAGGCATTTCCGGCTTGGGAGGTTGATCGCGTATTGTCGCCACCACTTCAGGTTCCTCCTCTGTAGAGGAACCCGTAGAGTTTTGAGTTCCTTGGAAGTGAGTAAGCAACGCTAATGGGTTACGCTGAGCGTAACCCATTACCGTTCCCTTCGGGAGATACCTCTTGGACTCCGAGAAGTTCGCGGCAATGACGGGTGAACTCTCGATTAGGGACTACCTCGCACACTCCGTTCGTCATGCAGACGTCGTTGCGACGGTATATTGCGTCCTTTGGCTCGAGGTAGCAGAAAACTCCTCCTGGGCTGGTCATCGGGGACAGCTATCTGTGATTGAGGAGGTATTGTGATGCCTCGCGCAAAACGGACAGTATGTGCGACGAGTTCCGGCGACCTTTGAGGTTCCGGCTTCTTGCCGTGCTCACCAGACCCAGCTTCCACTTTGGAAGCCGTGTCCTGTTGAAGCGGATCCCCCGAAGGTGGGAGATTGTGGGAAGACATGATGGCTATCTTCCCACCTTTGTGTGTCTCCATGTATTGATCGATGGGATAGATAGCATTAACATGAGAGTTAATGAAATCTTTCCCTAGAATGAGGGGTACTCCAAGGTTGGGCGCAACGTATAACGCAGTGAATATGCTTTTATTTTCCAACCTAAGCACTAACCGAATACGGTGCGTAATGCTTAAGGGATTACCGTTCGCTTCTGCCAGACCGAGGTCCTCTGCGTTCGTCTCGACGAACTTCTCCCATCCGGGGGAAGTTCGGACTTGCGAATGACGGACGGCCTGGAGCCCGTGCCTGCAACGATGCGGGCTGTGCGTAACTGACTTGGGTTCGTTCCGAACGAACCCAAAACTACTTAGTGCGTTGCTTTCATCTGACAGACGATCCTGCGGGCGGGACGAAACTTCGTTTCGACTTCGGTGGCGCTTGGGTTCTGCCGACATCCGCCTCTACTTCCCGGGACGGAAGTAAAGGGGTGTTTTCGGACACCGCCACATAAGGTTGCTCGGCGGTAGCAGCCTTTTGTGGGGAGGGCTGCGCTTCGGAGATCCCCGCTGTCAGTTTTCCGACGACGATTTCGTGTCCGTGTCGTTGGTGTAGTATCCAGCCATATGCGGCTAGGGCTACTGGGCCCCGCACCGTGGTAACCCCAGAGGCACACGGCGCAGGGGTACGACCCAACGGTTACGTTCCTGTTTCGCACGGGGCGTTCCGGGGCGTGCTCCATATTATTTATTTTTCCAACGGACACACGTGCACCTTACAGTGGACGTGTGCCCGGATCGGGGACTTACAGGCCGGATCGGTACGGACTGCCGGAATCCGGATCTCCCCCACGCGCCACGT
>JAUBNZ010000080.1:0-27158 GCA_032355485.1 Bonnemaisonia californica
TAGGGCATAGGACATAGATACCGAGAGCAAATAGAAATAAAAAATAAGTGGTCGGGAAGGAAAAAGAGAAGAAAAAATAGAGAAGCGAGCTCGTGCCGGGAATTGAACCCGGATCTCTTCGGTGACAGCGAAATATACAGTGGTCCCTATAACCATTATACGACACGAACGGTCACGCTTCCTCCCCCACCCTACCCTTCCTCCTCTCTCAAATCCCCCCTTCCAATCCAAACCCTTGCTCTCCGCTGCACACACTTCTTCAACATTCGCACTTCGCATCCCCCGCGTCCTGCGATGCCGGATGAAACACTCTCCACCCTCCCCGTCTCCAGAGGTACTCAGCCGGTGCAGCCATGCAATGACGTTCCGTACAGTTTGCCGGTTGCCCATAGCCACTTCCCGCTACTACTCCGAATATTCATATCTATCCCGACTTCCGCCATCTCGTCTTGCTACACATGGCTGTATTGACATCAACCGTGCCACCCAAACTACAGCATACTTCAAATCAGCCACCCATGCAACAACCATATCTCATTTATTACTGCTCTCACCAAACCCCCTACATGTATATGTTACTATGCTTATCACTACATTCACACCATTCATCCCCTACCGACTACAGTCACATAAACATTTCCTGCATTGCAGACCTCATGAAAGAGGCTGCTCAGGCAACGATACGCTCAGTGCACATGAATCCACGGCGACGACAGCGACGTACGAGGCACCTGTCCCGGATGCCACGGCAGTCCCTGTTCGCACGGCGTCTGGACGCACGGACGCTGCGGCGCAGGCGGCAGATGTTCGGACACATGAATGGTGGCTGTGTTGGAGTGGGCGTCGGCGTCGGAGTGGGCGTGGGTGTCGGAGTGGGCGTGGGCGTGGGCGTGGGCGTGGGCGTGGGCGTGGGCGTGGGCGTGGGAGTCTGTGGCGACGGGATCGGCAAACACCGCACTCCACGGCCACCCATACACGGTCGGATGAAGCAAACCGAAGCTAAACGGCGGCATCTCCTCACAGCGTTGCGCTGCACTCGTCTGCCGACAAAGCATGTCCTTGGGCCACAGACTGTTACTGCTTGGTGGTCGCTGCTGTCCATTTCAGCGGCATGCGCGCCGGCCAGGAGGCAGAGGGCAACAACGAGGAAGGCGGTAAGCTTCATGGCGAGTTGGGAGCCTGGTTGAAGGGTTCAGGAATGTTGATGAAGGCTGGGCGGCTGTGAGATGATGACGGTGCGTTGGATGTTGATGCGGTTGATTTAGGGAATGGCGAACAGTTGGAGCATCAGTTAAGTAGTCGGGTGGGAGGGTGGAGTTCCGGGAAATGGAAGCGGTGTTCTGATGGTCTGAACCTTCCCGGTACGCTTCAGGATGTTCTGGGAGACGTTAGCTGCCAATGATGCGATTCATTTGGCCAGAATCAATGATGTCAGGAGGATCACCACTATATCATGATGGGCAGGTGCGTCATCGTGCCGGGCCGGGTGGCGGGAACGATGTACAGGGCATGGGAAGTATCGGTATCTATGTGAATCAACACACGGTGCAGAACGAAGGGGAGTATCTACTGTGGAAGTCGATGAGTGAAGTATGATGGGAGAGAATTTATTGACAGAGACACGATGTCCATGGTGGGCGACAGGTGACATACCTGAGCTGCTGGGTCTGTCAATGAAACAGGCAAATATTAAGGTAAGCCTTTGAGGAATAGTAAGGTTACGTGGTTGACGCGCTGAGTACTGTTATCGGCGAATTTGAATTCATGAGGAGGAAAAAGGCACTGAGCAGATGTCACAACAACAGTGACAGCATTTCGGATGACATCGTACAGTAAGACACAACTGTTTTTAAAATGTATTAAAATAACTTCCTCTGAAAGTCTGTGCATGGTATTACCGTTTCTTACAGCCTGTGATGCACAGCGTACTGTAAACAGAGGTATGAGTGGAGAAGCTATAGTGTCATACATTAGGGAGTGAACTGTGATATCCGTACGGAATGTTCCGCTGCCCAAAACACTGACCTTGACTACGGAAGCGTAATAGCGTTAATGTATGTTTCTGTACACGTGCTGCGTGCAGGATTGTACCGTAGCAGTGTCAGGATTGTACAAGATACAGTATACAGCAGGGCAGCTCCCGCTCACCTCAGCCCGAATGGTGGACGGTAGAAGAACATTGCTGTATCTTGACAGAACGTCACACGAACATTGCTGGTACTGAATGCATCGACTTGAATCAGTCGACCCATTTTGACGTCCTGTCAGCATATGATGAATCCAATATTCCCCAAGCACCCATAAACCCCCTATGCCCTCCACCATGCTGCGTCACGTAATCCAGCTGGATCGGCTGATTCAATTCTTGTCATCACGGCAATGGAAGCAGCAACCCTCCCTGGATCGAATGCCCCCTGTAAGCCCTAGAGAGCAAGTCTTGCAGTTAGAGCATGTTTCACAGCGAAGTATTTGACATAAGCACATCTACTTTAGCAACCAAGAGCCGGAATTGTGGTGGCTATTCAGCCGGCTGGTTCCTGGTGTCACAGTATCACAGCCCGTAGACCATGGGCTACGGACAGTGATGATGTGAGACATGATGTCTCCCACAGTACGTGCTCTCCAATGCTCGTGGAAAACCCTCACTCCAACCACGTGCTCCTGTGATTTGACATCGGGCCCGAGAGAGCGCGTGACGACGGCTCCAGTTTACAGAGGAGTAGAGTAGCAGAGGGAGATAAGATCCTGCACTAGCTGAAGTTGTAGAGCTACCGAGGCATCATGCTGCCTCTGTGTGAGTCGTTGATTTGGTAAGACTGTTTCCAATGAGTGGTTGGGAAGTGTTGCCAGTATAGACTATAGAAAATAAAGTGTCATCCTGTCGGGCGAGGCGATTCTATTCAGGAGTGACCGTAGTGTCGAGATGAGCAAACGTCATACAATTGCTCTCTGGAAGGGGGGGTCCAAGCAGTAGCACGGCTGGTGAGTGAAAGCACTATGAGTTTTACACTGCAATGTCACCACAGTGCTGCTCCAACCATGCAGGGCATGATGGTGTCCAAAGCGGTGTAATCTTTCTTTGAACATTGAGCATCACTGCATGGTGCCAGTACTGCACTGCATTTTGAAGTGCGGCATGTGGGATACTGTGCATGAGGTCAGGAAGTGATGAACGTAAATACAGAGCACACTGCGACGGTAACTTCAGTAGCACAACTAACAGGAAGATCAATAGTAGGATCCGTAGGCCCTGTTGGTGGGTTTCGGGGTTTCCATTTTAGTATTTTCCACTGGGAAAGAGTTGGAATGAGAAAAGGGTTGGTAAAGTAAAACAACGTGCCGCAAGTGAAGACTACAGAATGGGAGAGTTTGCAGGGTTTGATGTACACACGCATAGAATGGAACTTGTTTTTAAAGGTGAGCATGCCGCTGCACTGTGCTCCCAAAGCTGCTGTTTTTCAAGGAGGCGATCGACAGGCAAAGGATAACGGCGCCCTGCCTTTCGCCCTGCCTTTTCTTCGACCATCTCAACCGTGGGTGAGCAACGAACCCTGAAATGTCAACGGTTTGAGCCGTAGCATCTTTGCTGTTGTTGCTTCAGAAGAAATGCGTTATGGCTTTTGTGGACTGGGCATGGGCTGTGTGCATCGCGACGGAGAGGTGGTGATGTCTATGCTTTAGGCATGTAATTGAGCTTCTGAAAAGTCAGGCTAGGGCCTAGGATTATTGTGCTATTATCGTGGAACCCGTTCAGCGTAAATGCTGCACGTGTAGTGTAGGGGCAGTTTTGTTTGAAGGCCGCGACGGGCGTTGAGGAACTTGGTATGGACTGTAGGGGATCCTTCAGGGATGACCTGCGGGGAGCGCAGATTGTGTGTCCACGCGTTTGGTATAATTCTAGAAACGGTGGAGGGGAACGGGCGGAAGGGCGGTGATATCAAGCGCAGTACATATTGCAGTGGTATGTATAGTAAATTTGTGAAATTTTTATTTCTTTGAAGCCTGCCGTCAAAGCAGGAAGAATGATTTTACTGTGAAAACTTCCTACAATGCAGCTATGTAACAGGGTCACGTCATGGCCTCCCTCTGACCCTGCTGCGCCATAACAATGGGAACTTGGCCACTCGGTCCGTTCAGCCCAGCTCTATTTACAATGGAGTAGGACAGTACAATCTGTTGTTCGGGAACTATGCTAGATAGGAATCTAGAAGCTGCTTGGTGCGTAGGGCCAGGGAGATCGAGACGGGGTTTGTTCCGGCCTATTTCCCACCCCTGGGGGTGCGGCTCCGGACCAGGTCTTGTTACACTTCTTTCTTCCGCTTCCGCATCACGTGCGGCTATTGTACTTGAGACCAGAACCCCCAGGATTGAGTCTGACCACGCCCCTCCGAGTATGACGGCACATTTTTCATGTTGGTAGTGGTTCTCGAACGCTGTCGCCCATGAGGGCGTGTGCTCGGTAGCGATGAGGCGTGCAAAGTCCAGTCGTTCGGATTCCCATGCTGTGCATTCTAGAAGTAAATGCGGGCGGTTTCCCGCCTGTTTGCGTCTCTGCAGAAGCACGACGGGTTTGCGACAGTGGGCTGAGTATTTCAAGATTTATCTCAGCCTCTTCGGATAGGAGGTTGGCCTTCTGCAGTCGGGGGATGGTTCAAAAGTCGCCACGGCGCATCTTTATGACAGTGCGTATTTCTGGTTTCTAGCTGTATGGTTCATAGAGAAGGTGGGCGGGGGCGTTCCAACCTTGGAAGAAGCCCATTCATAACACACGGCTATTGCTGAGCGGAGATGTACCAGAGATCATCTTGCGGGTCAGCTTGGTGTGTTCGAATCAGTCTATTTCTTCTTCGTGAGTGTGAATTGTTGGACGACGGGTGGAGCAGCCTCGGGGCTGAGGTTTATCGAACCTCTTGGATTCCATCAGCTCCACAGTCCAGCTGTGGTCTGTGTCGGCTTCGGACGACTTCAAGAATGCCCTGGCCTGGCTCCTGCGTACCAAGGCATAAAGGATTCTCTGGAGAGCTTACAATCTGCGGGCTACTGCGGAGGTTCCAGAAGCTGGGAGTCTGAGGCACTTCTTAGTGGCTCTACCCACTGCTCTATGCAGTGGCAGAGCAACTGGTCTGTTGTGCAGCCACACCTCTGCCCACCATAGGGCTGTAGTGGTGATAAAAGCGTTGACCGCAGCAAATTTAGATCGCATGAGAGTCTGCGGTCCCTCAGGAAAGAGGGCGAGAGGGAGAAGGGAAAGCGGGTCGTCTTGAGCTCGCGCTTTCATATTTAAGCTTCACAGGAGAGGCCATCGCAGACCTCAGTGCCCAGGTATACGTAGGGGTAATCCATGGTACCGGAGTTTCGTAAAGTCTGGCGATTGGTCGACTAGTGAGTGGTGGGAGCCCTGGGGGGATGATGGCCATCACACCGCACTTTCCTATCCCGAATCGCAAACCCCATAGCTTCTCCCAGGATGTGAGGTGTGGGAACTGCTTCCCTAACATTTCGATGTTGTCTGCAAGGACGAAAACGTATTCAGCGATGAGGAGGCCGGCTAGTACTGTCAGACGCATTGACCCTAGTCGGTGTTTGGGTTTCCTCGTTTGGATCGAGGGGAGGGATGTTCACTCCGAGCTTATCATCAGCCAGGGGCTCTAGTTTGCCGTTTATAGATACATCTAAGTACGTAGGGGAGTCAGTACTTCCTTGAAGATCCCGCACTACATACAAAGATGACTGAGAGTCCCCATCAGGCGTTCGGACGGGGATCAGGTGGTCCCGGAAGACAGATCCGAGTAGGCCAAGGATAGGACCAGGGAGCCCTGCTCTCCGTAGTTTGTGTAGAAGTGCTGCGCGAGGGACACTTTCGTAGGCCCTGTGGATGTCCAGGAAGACTACGAAAGTGGGTTGGCCGTTATTGCGTCTTCCATGAAGTACCTCCAGGAGCACGAGTGGTTGTTTGGCACATTCCCTTCCGTCTCGGAAGCAGAGTTGCTCTAGGATAAATTTGTGGCTTTCTTTAAGGTGAATCTTTGCCATGGCTACGATTTTAGAAAGCAGAAGTGTCAGGCCAGTTGTGGCAAGTATATGACAATATGACGGATCGTAGATGATCGGTGGCCGAGACCGTCGTTTGTTTACTAGACGTATCAGCTTATATCTGCTAAGATTGACTTAGAGACTTTGACTAACACTCCTAACTGGAGGAGGCATGCTGCCCATGAGGATAAGCCTTGCTGTGGGCAGCAAGGTCAATGACATCATGACACGTCCGTATAATCCCGGAGGAGGCTGTACGGATGTTTGGTGACATAATGGCTTCGCATGTAACGCATAATTGTGCCATGCTGGCACAATCGACATAATGACTTTGGTGATAACCGCATCCGTGGTTACAACTAGGTTCTTTACAGATAATGATTCCCATATTCGCAGTAAGGGGGCGAAATTCAGTAAGTGAGTTGCGCACTTTTCGCACAGATGAATACATGTTGGAAGTGTTGGAGAAGTCCAATTTACGGGAACGAGAAGACGATGTGGAGAATTACTTGTGTTATGAACTATATGGCCACATAGTAAATTGTTTACTAAAAGTGTTTTGTTTTTGGATTCATGGAATTTTGGAATGGAGGAATCTAAATCGTATAGATGGATATATTGCATCTTAAGCAATGATGTGGTTTCATGTTCTAGTATAACTATAGCCATTCCAAGAGACTAAGCATGGAATGGACAGGGCAGGAAATCGTAATGGGAGCAAATCACATCTGTAGATTCCTTCAGTTGCCTCCCGAGCGGCATAACATAACCTTTGCTCAGAACGGTCTGGAATTTATTCTGGGAGCGCTTTGCGACAGTGGCTTTTATCTTGATATAATCTCAGTCTACTTCGATGTAATATGAAATTGAAGAAGAAAAATGGTTGGACTGATCACACTATCTCAAGAATGGTAATCAGAGAAAGAATTTGTGATGAAAAATTTACAGATGGGAATAGACGTGCATAGTACGTGTGTAGTTTGACAGTTGGAAAAGCAGGTTGTATACAAATTAGGATGGTGACAGTCTATACACCGATGGATAAAGACGTATCCCTATGAACCTTGTCACTAAAACTTATACTCTTCGTATGCCGCAAACTATCATCCTCCCTGAAACTAGCCCGACTATGCAACCGAGAACCTCCATCATACCCTTCCACAAGACACTCATGATAAATGCCTGGCCTTCTATAACTCTTTTCACAGCCCCGGCACCAAGAATGCAATCGAACTCCCTGCAGCGCCAACTCAGCAGCCTTGCGCAACCCATGGGCAGACTTTGAACAGTCTGCTGCAGCAGAGTGGTCAAAGCCTGCCCTTTCAACGGAGACAGGCATAGTAGGACGCGAATAAGAATCGGCCATATCATGCGCACGCCTCCAAAGAGCCGCATGCTGCAGCTCGTTATAGTCCTTCTGGGAATACACAGGCAGCTGCTCGTAGATCCAGAGGAGCGCTGTGTCATCCACGACTATATGTACATGTGTATGTTACGTCGAGAATCTCACCTTGAGATATTTATGTATGGCTAAGATATTTTTTGCGATATAGCTGAAAGATGAAAAGTGGCGCGCCGTGTATCCGGTTATACCAGGCTCCGTGATATTTTGTTATGCATATCAACGGTAAAATGGATTTATATAACAGATGCACCGTGACAACAATCTGCCAACGGTTTCTAATAGACTCGTGTTGGAAGAGTGGCGGTTCTAAAATTGAGACAAAGGCCTCCTCTCTTAGCGTCCTTCAACTGAGTTGAATGAACTTCACCACGCAACCCACCAGCCAAACCCCAATGAATTCTCGGAAGGCCCAAATTCGACATTGCGATTGGACGTCGTCGATCGGCAACACATATCAAAGCGCGCAATTCAGTCCATGTGGCGGCTCCCACGTGCCAAGTGTCAATTTTACATCTTTCTACACCATGCAACCTCACTGAAAAGTATTTACGCAGCCATATGCAATCCTCGCCCCTCCCTACATATGTTATCTACACCTCCTCCTCCACTCCTCCACTCATCCACTTCCCCTGCGCCTTCTCTCTGTTTTACTTCGACCCCGTCAGAGCCGCCCGGTGCTCCCAAGCGAGGATCCTCAACCTGCAACCTATATACGCGCCTGTAGGCCCGGGTACGGGTGAGGGCTAGTTGCAACGGAACTACCCCATGCGCTGGCTCGAGGTTGAGGTCAACGGGAGGCGCGGGCAGCTGCATGAGATCACAGTAGTGGCTGGGGGTGGAGTGAGAGTGGTAGTATATGGAGGAGACCACATCGTCCGGCGACACCATATCCAACAAGTCTTCCCTGAGTTGCTTCCTTGGCTATGCGATCGTAAGGGCCAGACGCTCACAGCTGTTATTCTATTCCGCCTTGGGTTCACTGAGTACGACGGCCAGCCATCCGATCCTACTGGCGACGCCGACCGCGAGTATGAAATTAAGCGAATCTTTTATAAATCGGTCCCCAGCACACAAGCGCGCTCTGGTAGTTACTATGCCAGCGACAGGCTGCAAGGGCTGCGGACACGTTTCGGAAGATCCCTTTCACACGATTCACACGCACGCCTTGTTGGCGCCAGGGGGTCCAGGGAGTCACTTTACCTCCGATTACGAGCTGTACAGCGAGGTGCGCTCAGGAAATCACGATGTCGAAATCATTTATAGTGCCACCCGACGCAAAGCCTTCATGGACGCCCTGTATAGATGGTTTACTGCGCACCCTTGGTCGTTCTTTAAACTGCACTGTCCCGAAAACCGCGGAAAATCGACAAAAGCTGCTTCATATCTGGACAGGGATATTCCGATATTCTGTCATGCTAGCGGTGGGGACTGCCTTAGGGCTGCAATCGGGAACACAATCTGCTCCCTTGCTGGTGGGAGCGTCGCGCCAAAGATGCTCAGCAAGGGGGATTGGAATACAACTTCACTGGCTGGGGCCGGCGACTGGCTGGAACGTCACATGAAACGGTATCGTCTGCAAAACTTAGATGCAGAAATTGCATGGGCTACGAACATTGGTTGTTGCACCAAAAGGACGGCGTGTACGTTGCGATATTGAGTGGAATTGACGGCGATATGGTGCAGAACGAGCATGCCATTGTGGTATCCGCAAGCGAACGGTTGGTGTACGACTCTGTGGAGAGGTACGCCATGGGGATGACTCGAGGAGGCTGGATGCATGTGTCGGTGCTGGAGCAGATTTGATTCGGATTGGAGAAATCCCGCAGTTGACCACTCAGAAAGTGGGAAAGGGAAAGATGGATCGCAACGTGCCGCGGAAGCTGCGGCAGGAGCGGCAGAAGGAGAAGAACAATAAAAAGGAGGGAAAACAGGAAATACGAAGAAGAGGTTTAAGAGAATCGTATCAGCTCTAAGCGACGAGGAAGAATAAACCCTTTACTTAATTGGTAAGCCTTACTCTCTTCGCTGATTGAAGGCTCTGAGATGAGGGGAATCCACTTACCATCATACCGTTGTGTTGCTGGTACATTTCCGTGTTTCGCTTTAGGCTATATCCGTTGGTTTCATACCACGGATTGGGCCGAGCTTTGGCATATTCTAGTTGCCAGCTAAAAGAAATAGTGGCGAAATCTACTAACCTAGCAACTTATCGGTCTAACACGAATCTTCCCCAGCAGAATTAAGGAAGTCTTCTTCACTTTCCATAAAATCTTCGAGGACTGGCTCGACGTCAGAGTCCTTGCTCGTGGATTCCACAACACCTGTTCCACAGGGAACATTAGGTCGATGGTGATTTTCATAAATGTCCCGACCCATACGAAAGGCATACGAGATCTTGGATGTAGTTTCATTCGTACCAGGTAGCAGATCTGTACACTTGAAAGTCGCGGCCCGGGATTTCTTGGTGGGGGTGCGGACTTGGTTTGGGGCTAGATCGTTCTCGATGGGTTCATCACCATTTAAATCCTTTCCTATCATACTGGGGTTCGTAGGACCTTTAGGACGATATGTTCCCTCCCTCTGCACATTTTTGCTCCCCCGACCGTCACAATCTCTTTTGTGGGCCTCCCCGACACCCTCTTCTACATCATCTGTGGGATTTGACGAAGGAATAATCTGACCAAGATCCTCTATACGAGCGATGAACCACTCACGAAAAACTAGAGCACGGCGGAAAACATTCCGCAGCGCTGACGATGATGCCGATAGGAAGGAATCCTTGCCCTTAAGTTGACTATACGCTAGTAACACATGCAGAGCCATCTCAATAAAATTGAAATGTCAGCGCATCTCCTTCCTCTCCCATTTCCCTGATTTCAGATATCCATTTCTTTACAGCTTCTGCGCAACATCAACCGGGTACAAGGCCTCCATGGCCATTTCTGGACAAGCTACATACAGATCTCGAAGAAGATCTCTGTTGCGCATTACATTCTCGTTGCTGTCCCCAACCAGTGTGTCCGCCACATCACTTTCCTGTAGAGCCTGGAGCCTGTGGACTGAAACCCTCAGCTTGGGAACAACTCCATCTTCCAAAAACTCAAAGCCCTGAGCAATTCACGAGAAGGAAACCACCCTCCTCCAAAGAACTGATTCTTGGTCTTCTTCCGAGACCTCCGGAGAAACTCTATCACGATACGGTACGTGTGGAACCCTACCATCAAAGCCTTCTTGTTCTCAATGTGCTTGGGTGCTTCATGGTGCTGGCGAGCGTACTTCTCATGCAGTACCCGCGCTCTCCTGAGGGCTGACATATTGAGAAACTTGGAGTGTAACCATGAAGTTTCACCTTCTACTTTTGCTGCAGCCCCGGCTTCTTTCGTCCCCTGACTTTCGTTTCATGCAGCTTCAAGCGAATGCTTAACCAGGTAGTATCTCTAGTTGCAATGACCCTTACCACTCCCGAATTCCAGCTCCTCTTTCTTATTAGTGCCACCATACATCAAATCATCAAGACTGCCTAGAGTAGCATCCTGTTCATCTCGACGTTTATGCACAACATCGAAAAATAGTAGTAGGGATCTCTGAAAAGCAATCGAAAGAACGTCCTACTTGAAAGTAGAGGCGATATCTCCATTCAAATCTGGAAACGCATGCTCTATCTCCCGGTCTATCAGCTTGTGTTGTTTAGACACCTTCGGAGTCAATGATTTAGGGTACTTCTTTTCTGGCTTGGTAACTGATGAACCTAACGGAACTCTCCCGATGCGTGTGAGTTCTGCCTGCACTTCTTTCTGCCCATCCAGTAAATTCTTGAGCTGGGCTTGTACTCCGTATAGCTGTCACTGGATCCCACGAACCTGAATCTCTATTTCCTTCCGCATCCTCTGCTCAGATTTCCGAACTGTTACTCGCACTGCTGAAAGAAGGGAGGCGTCCATTGCTACCTCCTTGGTGGTTACTGCACCATCTCCATCTCCCGAATTGGTCTTACTTGGAGAAGGAACTTCGGCTGGTCTACGTTTATCTTCTTCCGCTTCTTTCGCGCTGAGAGACTGGGAGGAGGAGATGCCGGTGGTTCATTCAACTGAGACCATACATGACGCTGCCCCCTTCTATCATTCGTGAAACCTAACGATTTGTGTACCCTGTACCCCTTCTAGGACTCTTGGTCGAAGGGGGATGCTGGCCTTCAAAGCTGGCGGGGTTTTGGATGTAGTAGGACGGATTGGTTTCAATGTTTTTGATACAAAATGATATCTGAACGCTTCTCTAGAACGGCCGTTTTCCTTTCTCTGAATTTGGACTGTTTGAATTAGTTGGAGATGCGCTCCCAGTTGACTTCCTGCGAGATTCGTGTCTTGAATCCATGGAAAGAAAAGCACCTGAATTGCATTTGTTCGGCAAAAAGCGTGTCAAGGACCTATTTTTGTCTTCAGGTCGGACCGGGGGCGTGAGGGAGACGGAGATCCTGTCAGTGGAAATGGAGGTGGAGACACTAGCGAGACACCCACTGTTCTTCAATCTCGCCGAAGATATCACTTCGGTTGAAACCACGCGACGATGTGCAGGCCTTGATCGCGTACCACAAACTAGCGATTCAATCCTGGGCCGTTCTGGGTTTTCCTGCCTGGCCCGCTATTTGCTTCGAGCCGTTCCGGTGGTCCACGCCCATCCTCCGTTTCGTCTTTATTCTCTTGAGTGGCTCGTTCCGTGCCGTAGTCAGTCGCCGCATACCTAGAGTTGAAGAACAACGGAAAGCTGATAGAAAAGTGCTTGGCGTGAGTTGCAGAAAATATGCGCGTCGTTTCAGTGGTATTAACAGTGTTTACTATGAACTAGTTTATATTTAACCCCGTGGACTATGAACGGCCGCTCATCCAATTCCTAAAATATGTGGCTGGGTCCCAACACGGAGAATCGAGGCTGTAAGACTCGGTACTGATTTGATGACCCCAGCCTGGTCAAGGCATTTTCAAACTGCATTTCCCAGTCTTGAATAAGCATACCACACGATATTTATTTGGGAGTGTAATTTACTGTGCCCCCATATGACCGTTTGCAACATTCTTGCAACAGTGCAGCAGCTTTCGTGCCGTACGGCAGGTGCTGGTATGTCTGGAAGGAAGCAGGAATCGATGCCTATTTCTTGGAATACCAAAATTTGTACTTTACACCCAGAAGTAGCCATCTCAGAAGATATTTATCTGTATGAGGACCATGAACGTTTTCATGCTATCATCACGGTGCATGATGATGTACTACCATGTAGTCTTCTTGAGCGTCCTCTCGAAACATCTCAACATCCATTGGGAATTTATCAGGCGTCTTCAATTATTTGTCGTCGCTTTCCATCACATTCAATTTCGGCATTCGTACTGTAACTTTAGTTTGAATAATTGTAAAACACATAACGTTTTGGCCTGACCGGGTGTGTAAGTTTTTACGTTTCCATTGTTGGTCTGCTAAGGAACTGATAATTTGTACATATAATACAGTGCTGGCCTAGACAAATATTTCTCATTTCCTAGTACACCACACACTTCAACTAGTGTTACATACACTAAAACATTAAAATAATCAAATTGTATAAATGTTATATATTTTTCGTTTTTAGTGTGTGTGACACTAATTGAAATGTGTGGTGTAGCTACGAATAACTGGAGGCTCTAACCGCATGACCACGAATGATCTAAAATACCATTATATTTGATTCCCGACCCCATTTCTTGATTTTTTGTGCCGTCGTACTGTACTTAGGAGGTAAAATCAGGACCTGATCCGAGGGTTTTGTCAATACTTCCATTCGGCAGCATTGGAACTCGTTTTGGATACCATATGCTGCCCGTAAGATGTTATGGGACCTCGGATATGCAGAACACGAATCATCCAGAGCTATATTACCCTCAAATATCTTTTAATTCTGACTGCTGATATTGGATATATCAGCCTCATCGTTCTCTGACTCCCGGAACCCAAAATCTCAAACCCAGCTTTGCTCACGTATTGCCTAAACGATCTAAAATACACACTGTCCCGCATTCCCCAAACTACTTATCTGGGCCATTCCGGTCGGAGTACTTACAGTTACCCTTTGCAGGTATGCGCGACAGCCGCATGGGACACACAATACCGGAAAGAAGTAAGGGACAGCGCAGTCGTATCAAGCTCGCAGGGGGTTCGAAACGAACTAAACGTCAAAAACGTACAGGCACATCGCAAGAATACACACCTCAAGATGTGCCAGGAAGCAATATTCCTATTTCGAGGCGTTCGTGTGGAGACTCATCGGCGGCTCCTATAAACATTTCGCCAGTGGTGGACGAAAATCTAGATCTCATTAGGGATTTCTTTAAGGAGGTGTGCGATCAGTCTGTCGAGGAAGATGAAACAAACACCAAGGAACAATTTTCAGTTCTCTCTGAAGCCAATTATATTGAACGCACACCGCAAAGACATGTAACTGGTGAAGTGGAATGTGAGAAGTACACTGATGGAAGAAATGAACCTGGAAAATCTGATTACGACTTTGAAGTAAAAGAGGAAGGAGATGATTTTAACTACGTCTCTGCATATTCGAATGATGTTGATCTCGATATAGGGGGAGGACACATCAGACGAACAGGTTTCGCCAGCAAAGTCACGTATTCGTTCTCTGTACTGGGTATTATTCTAGTGGCAATCTCTACCATCTCTAATACTGGTCACCAGAATTTCTCGTGTGATTCTCTCCCAGTATGAAATGGTCCGCCGCGTAATCAACTGTCTACTTTGTACACACGTCCCAGAAGAGGAATTGAAGTGCTCCTACTCCATAATACAGCGGGTGCTGGTTCCCCTCATCAAGGCATGGTCGTTTGTGCCTTCCGAAGTCCGGGAGTCGAGGTTGGATCTTAGAAATTCAGGTGCAAAAGACTCATAAGCAACGTTGGACCCAGTGGTGTTCTGAGAATCCGTGTTCCGTTTGCCACTACTTCGGCACTTTGCCGCAGTTATACTTCAATCAGAGGTACACTTGATAAACCAAATGCTCATAGATTCCTAGAACTGTATAAGCATTCCATTCCAGCCCTTGGACATGTCGATCAATTTTCCGAGCTGTTATTCGAGCGTGCTCACCAGCCACTAAAAAGGGCAATGGGACGGTCCAATTTCTATCATTCACATATGAAAGCTGTTGAACACTCTGGAGCTAACGATTGGAAGGGGCGTCTGTCAGATATACTTCACCGCACAGATGCTTCAAGGGTGATGGATAGTAGTTCCGTCACTGAATGCATTCACCTATTGCGTGGAAGATTTCCTGCTGTCACAGGGGCTATCTAGCGAATACAACATACCATTGAGATGGAAGAATTTTTAACGAACGGTATTCTAGTCGCAGCAATTGGACCGCCGAAATTTCTATCCACAGACTGTTCTGTGAATTCGTGCTGGCGTGGAAGAAATCGAATGCAGTTTTAAGAATGAAATGTTGGAGTTGTGACATCCTTCAGCCAGTGGAAAGGGATGCGTTCAGGTTCAAGCACCATACTCTTTTTCTGCTCTACAAAGCAGGTCTGGGAAAGAGGTTCTGGGGATTCCTTGTACAAATACACTGCAAGATCTCACGATGTGGTACACATCGGAGATGTGATTCAAGTGTTGGTGTCGATACACACAGATATTACCGTGCTTGACCAGGAAGACATTCAAGATCAAGCCCAAATGGATTTATTCGAAGTCGGAATTTTCGTTGTAGATAATAGTTTGGCAGTTGACGAAAACGGTCCTGCAGCGGGACATCCCATAACACTACTGGTTAAGAGATTCTCTGTTGCTAACGAAGATATTATAACGGTTCAACGGGACACCCAGTGCGAGTTCCTAGTCATGAAAGAGTACGTCCGAAAAGTCTGTATCGTTCATTCCTGTTGTATTGAAAGTGATACCGAAACATGAGCTTACATTGATTGCACCATCGCCCACTCGGTTTCATTATCCGAGGGAGCCATTTACCCCTACAGAACGAGGCAAGACGGGTACCCTCCTCGTCCAGCTTAGCGTATTCTTCCATAGTAATATATATTATAATTTAAAGCAAATCATGACTCCCGAGCTTTCCTGGGGCCGCCGCTCCATCCAAATTACCCTAAGGCAGCTTATTAGCTACCTACAGCTGACCAACATATCGCCTCTATTCACGGTGGAAGACCCAACCGACTGGAAGGTATTGAGTGCAACGGCGCAGCACAAGAAAACTCCTATCGGAAGCAATGCATGCTACCTACAATTATATTGCCATTGCCGAGTGTACGCGAAGCACTCATCCCTGACATGGTTTCCTGAGGCAGCATATTTTCTATTTCAAACAGCAGCATTGTGCCTCCAGGCACACAGTGAGTAACAAACTACATCGAAGTTAGTCAGGGCGACCAACCAGCATATGACCCCTTCTGCGGAAGTTACATATGTTGCCAACAACGGCATCGTGATACCCCCACAATCACCGTTCCGCAGCACTCCGAAGAGATCTCAGGAAGCATAGATCATGCCAAATGAAAACTCTTATGCTGCCTCGCGACAAGACGGGACTAAGAAAAATTACAGAAAGTATTGAGACCAGCCGGGCAACACGTGAACCTTCGGCATGTAACAACCTTTCTGCCTACAACAATATCGCGTTAATCGGATCTTCCAGACGCCCGTAACATTAAGACTCCAATCCAGGTAGCATAGGTCCTGCCGCCCATCTAGCTCCATGGCGCCTGTAGTTCCAATTTTCCCTAAGCAGAATTTTACTACCTCTGAAAAGAATAAATGCGTCCATAGGACGTATTTGACCTTTTAGTGCCATTCCTGGTGCATGTCAAGTGCTCTCACAGATTTTCACTACCAACCATTCCAATAAATGCTATCTTCATCATGGTACTATCGATGTATGGCGTTACAACTGCGGTGCCCCGCGCTTCATTGGCGAAAAGATCCAGAACAGCTCTTTGAGTTCACCGCTGTTCTCTAAATGCTGTCAGAAAGGAAAATGTCCCCTTCCTTCCTTGCAGGAACCACATGCACTGCTAAGAAATCTGCTCACCTCTACAGGTAACAGAGGAAGTCGCTTTGGGTTCCATATCCGCTCATACAAAACTGCTCTCCCTGTAGTACGACTGCTAAATGCAACCTGCAAAGGCCGAGCCTCATTGGCTGTGCGCTCATAATTACCGTTAGGAAAATTCGAAAACTTAGTGGTTCGTTTAATCAAAATTTAAACCTCAGTGGTTTGCATTTCCATCAAAACTTAGATGTACTGAATCGTTGCCAAACCTGACACGTGGGGTACCTTGCAGTACAGCAAGGACCCACCGACCCATTTCACGTCCAATTCGCGTCACACTACACTAAATGCAAAACACCATTATAGGTGTAAGCGCCATTGGCATCCGGCCACCCAGGTGTAAGGACCGGAGTAACCAGCAGGCTACTCCGCGCCTTCCACTGGAAGAGGATCCAGAAAGTGAGAGCTGTCCTTAAGGGTGGCGGTGTCAGCCACCAGATATGGATGTTTGGCCATACGAGCGCGTTAGAAGTATTCTAAATAATGGAGATATTTACGGAGATCAGCAAGGACTACGTCTAAGTAAATAAAGGAGCTCTGATTAGCAGAGCGATCCCGGAGAGGTACCAACGAGTACCCTCAACTTGCCTTTTTCCTAAAAGTGCCGCTATCTTCAGCAAACCTCCAGATGAGGAAGCTGCTTTCGTGTCGCTCCACGTCCTCCCAATATACGGACGGAACGGGCGGCATTAGCCAGTGGGCTCTACGTCGCTCGTCTGGTGCTCCAGCCCTCTAAAGTGAGGTGGTATCCAACCTTTTTGGTTGTCCCTGAGTCCAAGGAGATCCTTTCGAGCCCTCCGAACCTGTCGGTTCAGACGTTCCATCCTCTAGACCACCATAGGTCTCCGGCTGCTCCTTACTGGAGAGACAGTGCTAGCGCCCTCTTCGCGTTCGCTCGCACCCTAGGGACGCACGGGCCTAGGTTAGCCACGCAACTCTATATCCCGTGACCACCCCTTATCCCCTCAAAAACCCATCTCTAGGGGCTCTCTCAGCATTAGAGTCCTATGATCCCTCTAGGATTTACCCTCCCCACCATTGGAGGAGAGTCCGGGGACATTCGACCACTGTACGTATACTGGAATGATTCGGTAGTTAGACGATCAATTGCTGTTGCAACTCAGCTCAACGCATCAGTTGCGAGGTCTCTCCCAACGCAGGGCGTGGGATCTCTGGTCTCCCGGACACCAATTGTTCCTCTGTCTCTCAAACTAGACAGGAATCCATCTGGAAGAGTCACTCTTTCACCCTGACCGTCTACCAGAAGACTAGGGAAGAGTGTAGAAGCACGTGTTCTCCAGACCGGGCTGAGTACTACACTCCCGATGGCATCAGTGAGGGCTAAGTGGGAGGACAGGGGTCGAGCTTCTTCCAGTTTCCTGCTTATTAAGGTGGTAGAGGGTCGTCTGTATCACCAGATTATTGCTATCTACTAATACTCGTATAGCCCAATATGGTTTTTGCACAGTTATCCCAATTTCAATTTTGAAAATCGTTGGACACGATGTGGATGCTTACCTTCGCCAGCCATTCGTGGAGCTGTACGTACTCTTGAAATTCTCTGTAAAATGGCGAGAGACTCTCGCAAAAGTTCATCTTCATCACGCACGCCCTGTTTTTTCTCTAAAAACATTTCACCCCAAACTAACAATCCAATTTCAACCCATGGAATATCAGTGATTTTTTCAGGAGAACCCACATGCAATTACAGATTGTGCAAAAACATATCTGGGTATAGACTCTATAGCTGGTATATCTGGATAGAAAAAAGTTCGGTACACCTGTCGAGATTGACCGACGTTCCAAATATCTGGCTTTAGCTACTATAGCTGCTATAGCCTGATCAAGATTACACGTTTGAAATATCTGGGCTATAGCAGCTATAGCCTGATCGAAAGTACACCTTTGATATATCTGGTTACACCAGCTATAGCCTGATCAAAATTAGACCTGTGGTATATCTTTCTATTGCTGTGATGGCTGCAGTAGCTCCTATACCCAGAAATATTCTGGCCGTTTCTAAAGTCTACAAACACGTGAAAGGTAAATACGAACTCTGATTTTGCAGTAGTTAGCGCATGTCTGTGGTAAAAGCAACTTATACTGAGTAGTTTATCGAGCATGACGGAACTGTGAAACGAAGATGCTATGCTGAGCTCTGCAGTGCCATTTTTATAACTGCATGGATGGACACTTATCTAGTCTCACCATATCCCGACATTGTGCAACTTCTAATGGAAAGATTGATGCTTCGATTGATGCTGGTGCAAATTCCCGAATACGGCGTTTGAAGACTCCATCGAATTGGCTCTTCCCCGTGCAACCCTCTTGGCAAACTTCCGCCGTGTCGAATCCAACCACATCGTAGTACATATCTGATCTAATAATCATCATTGGGAACTCTAATATTTGAACAGTGATAATAGGAACTCTATACTTACTGTTAGTTCTATACTGAAACAATCTGTGGCTATATGGAGCAACCTCAGATATTCTCTGCATCAGCCGCCATCACAAGGACAAAGAAAAATACCCCTTCCAGGTTTTGAGCTTCACCCTTATCGACCGACGGATCACCCATAGGAAGGACTGCGTGACTGTCTTGTTCTGGGTCTCGTCTGTGGTAAGGAGGAGATTCATCACAGTCCCTGGAATCTGGTGATTTGGGGAACAATCAGCCTCCTGAATCATGTTCTCTACGATTGTTGGAAATCATAACTCACATTCCATTTTGAGCTTGAAAAGCTCCAGAATGTTCGTCTCTAGCTCTTTGCCAATTTTCTGGCTGGAGAGAGAGAACATAGCACGACGGTATTTCACGTCGTCTTCAGAACACTCCTCCACATTAAAATTATTCGTCCATTCATCCCTCGAATCCGTTTGATACTAGCCACTGTAACTTTCTTCACCGGATAGCTGCTTGAAATCCATCTCCATCTCCCCAAACAGCTGGTTAAGTGAATCTTCCACTGCGGTGCCTTCCATAAAACTCTCGAAAACGTATTACCCCCATGGCGAGACAGCAACAGGATCTCCGGTATAATTCCGTAGTAGTTCGGTCGCTTACAAATCCAAAATTCCCTAGATCTTCGGAAAGAGCTTCAAAGATTTGTTTTTGATCGTGATCCTAAACAGGGCGAAGCTTCCTTGATGAAGAACGGAAGAATCCGTTCGATAACTTCCCCAGGCTGGCGTTTGCGGGAGGATGTCCTTCATGATCGAGCGTAGGGCAGGCACCGCCTATAGTTTTCTCAAACATAGCGATATGTTGGTAATCGAAATTTGAAGACAGATGTCCGGCTTCGGTGTCACTCGCCACGGCATTGACTCCTTTTGATCGGCCTGCACGGCGTCGAATATTCATTATATTCGAAGAGATTCCAGTTTCACGCAGCTAAGGAACGTTCCCACTTCTCCCAGTTAGTCGACGTAAGCTTCTACGTTTCACTCCGGTTCCCTCTTCAGGGCCGTTGGAGCTAGGGGATCTGAAAGGGGCAGGGTCTGTCACACCGACGACGAATTTCAGCATATATGCGCCTGCCCGGAGACTGTCCGCTTCACCGCGATTTCACTTGCCTCCAACGGTCCGTCATTTGGAACTGCCTGAGCTCCACACGGAAATGTGCTTTCTGGGGTAATTTACTTGCTAGAAAAAGGAACACTGACCGGCTGTTCAATACACGCTGACCTGGACGGAGCTCGACTACTGTCTTCCTCGATATCTGACTCCGAAGCATGGATAGCGATCGTTTCGCTTTCCTTCTGTAGTTTAGAGAGCCGGAGGATCCTGCGTATCTCCTTGCGCTGCGAATCGGTAATGAAATGTGCCAATTCATGCTTCTTATTCCTTCTCTTCTTCTTCTCCTTGACGACAGGTAGAGTCGACCCGTATATATTTACCCACAACTTCACTACAGACAAACGCACGAATTCGAAAGGCTCAGGTAAATGGATTCCTTGCTTCTCAGCAGTATCGCCCATCCGATTCCGAGGCGACGCCAACTGCAGTATCCAACGCCCGCGGAAATTGCCAATGGTTTCAATCCACACATGGGTAAAAAGGAATAATTAGCCATTTTCTTCGCCCCGCGTGCCTTTGTCCAATGTATTCTGGAATCTAGAATGAGACAATTCAACTCCTCGGGGCCTCAGCCAAATCCTGGGGAAATAATAGATTATGTGTGCAACCATTCGTGTCACCTTCGTTCTCCACTAGAATATGAACGCAACTTTTGAAGGACCTGCTCTAGAAAGACTCGAAATATTTTATGAGAACCACCAAGTTTCGAATGGTAGGGGCCTTCAGGGCTTCAAAACTTCCAACGTTCAGCAACGCATTAATAGATTCTGAGTCGGAATTTCCGAGCATTTCATTATATTCAATGAAGGCCAATGAGCTGTACACTTTATGGACGGATACACACAAATTATGTCGTGGATGAATTTATTCTGCTAGTTTGCTCTGGAAAGCAGTTCTATGGCATGGAAGAATGATTTAGCCGTTCCGGGCAGTGTGCTTAATTCATCCATTTGGATAAAACGAAATTGGGAAGCAATCGTCTAATCTGTGCTACTACCGTACCGTTTGAAGTCTGCCATGATTTGCATTCCATCTGGGAGCTCCTAGGACACGCCTGGAGAGTTTTTCCAAATTCTCACAGTGATATTGGAGTAATACCGCCTTCTGGAGGCAGTGGGATCTACAGTTGTTCCTAGTCTTCCGGACGGTCAACACCCGTGTTCGGGAGACCAGACAGCCCAAACCCTACGTTGGGAGGACTTTCGTACCATTGCAGTGCTGGCTACGCAGCAAAGAGATGCGGTCAATCCTGACGGAGCAGGGTAGGAATACCTAGGGTGGTCGGATGTCTGCAGACTTCTCTCCGAGAGAGGCGGGATAAACTTGTAAGGGATGATAAAGGCCGCACGCAAAGGGACTCCCTAGAAAGGGGTTTGAAGGGAGTGACTGGGGTTCGTAGGATCTCACGATGGAGAAACTTGTGCTAACATAGTCAGTTTCGTTCCGAAGGAGAACGCCGTAAGAGGTGCGAAGCGCTGTGTTCCGAATCTAGGGACCGTCGGAGACCTCGCGGCGTCGACAACTGGATGCCTAGCCGGCGATTGTAGAGGATCGGAGGGAGCTCCCTAGGAACGTTCAGTAGCCGAGGCTCAGGAAAAACCTCACTGTAGAAGGTCTGAGGGCCGGTTGTGACCGCACAAGCAATGTAAAGCCCGATCTGCTAAAACCGTCCGTTTCCTCCCCTTGGGGAAACTGCAGATCGATGCGCGGAGTGGTTCCTCAACCTGACGGATGTTTAGGTTGAAAGATTCTTCAAGGGAAAAATGAGAAGAGGGTACTGGTGGATACCTTTCTCAGGGATCACTCTGCTAGGCAGAGTACCCTATTTACTTAGTCGTAGCTTTTCTTAGCCTACGAAATTAGAACTATCAATAAAGGTCCTTGCCCTGAGCACTGTATAGTTTCACTTTCTAGGCCGCGTAGCTACTATCAGCCTCCGAAGGGACAAAGCCGTGCTTACACCTATGGGTGAAAAAGAAACTTATGATAGGCTGACACCTGCGGGTCTCAGTGTAATAGGGGAGACACTAAAAAGGGAGGGACAGTGTACAGCGGACAGTGTACCGCACTGAGGTGCGAGGTTGGTCACGAGGTTGGGACTTGGAAACCATTCCTCATCTCCGTGATGGGACGCAACCATTGCAGGTTGGAATTTAGGCACCAATTAGAGGTGGTCCACCAATGAGGCAATGTCGCTGGAAAAAGATGTTTTAAGGGCGTTCTACACGGCCCCGTTCTCAGAGTGCAGCGCCCCGCTGCGCAACGTCAGTCACTGAGGTGGGTAAGCCATGTAAAGGCGAGTCGCTTGTAAACTTCCTTCGGAAACTGCCAACGCAATTCCATTGGATTTTCGTCTTCCTCCGTCCGTCAACCCGTCAGAGTACCCCCTCCTAATACCGCTGTGTAGTCAGTAATGCCTGAACCTGACCAAAAGCCTTCGACGCGCACCCGTAGCCGTCTCTAAACTGTTCCGGCCTTGGCCTCAACTAGTCACGATGCCCCGCCGGAAGGGGATTCAAGCCCAAAGGCCTCTGAACCAACCCACCCAGCTATATTTACCGGCCGTCCTGTCATACGGTTCCATCCTACCGTCCCGGATACCTCTTCTCGTGAAGATGCGGCCACTTCGGTGCCGAGCCCTTCCGTTCCTGAGAGCCCTCCTGACGGTGATGGCCCTTCTGCCATACGTCTTCCACTGCTTCATGTTTTCCCGCGGACGATTTAAATCCAACTTCCTCCTCTCGTGGAGAGGGCACGCACCCCTTGGGTCAGCCCGATGCCACTCGTGGAGTGGAGGTCGACTCTACTCGTCGCAGATTCGACCGAGACAGAACCCTTGGGTCCTTCCGGGCTCGCGCTCTGGCGTCCTTCGCCGCCGTCTGACCTTGTGGCGACGGGCGGTTAGTCTCTTGACAGAGCTATCGATGGGCCTCTGCGGAGTTCGACCACTCGCGCTCCACTCGCGAGCCAACCCATGCCACAGCTCGATCTCCCCGCGGGGTGTAGTAAGGACTATTACGATTTCCTCAACCTGGAAGCCCCGCGCCTCATTGGCGCTGATATGTTACTGCAGAACGGGCACTTGAAGCCGTATGTTCGGTCGTTTCTTCATTGCTACGAGTCCGAGGACCCCGCGACTCATCGCATCGGGCTGCCGCAAATAGTGGATCTCCACAGAGACTCCTTCTCCGAGGGGAGGCGTTGCTGGTCTCACGTGATCCAAGGTCACCATCTTCCGCGGATGTTTGCAATCCCGGCCGACATTCCCTGTGACCAACTATTCCTGCGGGATGAAATGGTTGCAGATTACATGGAGATGGCCAGCTCCTTCATCTTTGAAACCCCCGATGACTCCTTGGAAACACTTCCGTTAGTACGGAGCCGAGCTTGTTGCTACCCGACTCCCACAGGAGGGCTCCGCTCTGTCCTCTGTTCCCTCTTTCCTCATGGATAGGTACCACTGCATCCGATGGTCTCAGTCCACTGGATGTCTGCAGACCGCGGAAGATTATCGGGAGTTTGCCGCCCGTCCGGATCATCCAAAATTCCACACTTACGTGCCGTTATAACTCAGTCCGTTTCCTCTCATTAAGTACTGGTTGAATAGCCCCGAAGCTCCTCCTGACACTCTGGTGAGTACCGACCCCCAGCCCTGCACTACTTTGGTAGGCTTTGAACCCCGGAGGGGGTTTCTTCCGATGTGAGGGAACGTTTCTGGTCCCTCGTGCGCTCCGAACGCCTCCTATGGGATACGCTTTTGCTGTACCAACAGGCCGCGAACACCCACGAGGTGATCGTCGTGTCTTTGGCTTACGGGCAGGAGATGATTTCCCTCATCGAAGGTCTCCGCGACGTACGGTCTAACGACCTCGACAGGGGCGGAAGGTCCGTGTCCTGGTTAGACGTGGCCGCGGAGTTACGCTCTCCATGAGCTCGGGAGGTAAGCGGGTCCCTGACCTTGCATCATTTATGGGTACACGCCAAGGCACCAGGTTGGTGTTGGAATCTGTCCCAGGGGCTACAGCCGAGGATCGCGCCAAAATGTCTCGCCCTCCACGTTTGCAGAAATTTCCTCCCCACGGTAGGGGAGATACGCCTGGACAGTCGCTTCGACTCGGGGGTCCTTTGTCGTCGAGGGGTGGTTGCGATCGCAGCCCACGTCTGATCCGTCGCCGAGCCTTACAAAACCTCTCCATGGTGGGCATGAGGTCTTAGACATGGGGCTCACCCTAAGGAGGCTCCGACGTTTCCCGGCGTATCGGTTAGTCGAGACCTATGTCAGCTCTAACCATCCGGATGCGTTCGTGACTGAGGGCAGTGTCAGCCTCTCCATACAGGAGGTGGTTGTGATGATATCATCGCGGCTCCAGTACTCCGAGGAGACAGCACGAGATTGGGTATCCTCCGAGGAGGCACGTGTCGGCAGGTCGCGGGAGCAATTCGAAAGGGAAACCTCGCACCGGAGGAAGGCTGAGCGCGTTCTTGAGGCTGCTTAACGAGAGCTCGAGGAGCTCCGAGGGAGCGACCGACACTCCCGTCGTCGTACCTCTCCAGTGGAGGAGGAGCCTATGGAGGCTCCTGTGCGGCATTCTCCGTCCATGGACCCATGGACGGGTTTGGCCGTTCGTCGTCCCGAGTCTTCAGTCCCTGCTACCCCGCGGGATGCTTCCGACGTGCCAACGGACCCACGGGCCCCGGCCGTTCCTGATCGGCGCCTGTCCAGCGAAGACCCTTACGCTGAGCGCCCGGCGCCGCTTTTCGACCGCGCGCCGTCGCAACTTTCTTCTTCTACGGTGAGGGGACGCACCGCGTATCAATCCCGGGAACCCTACGCCCACCTCTATAACACCCAACGCAACCGCCGCACCTAGCTGGTGGATTCGCAGGCCTCTCTTGGATGTCCTTAGTTTCCCTCATTGTAGAGGTACTTGATGTAAAAGCATGTCTTTGATCCGCCTCGATGTTTTCCCTTTTTAGAGTTCCCCGTAGTGTTGCATAGGTCCGCTTCGCATGCCCGTGACCCGTCGTTCTTTACGTGTTAGGTCGGTAGTTGGGGCTCGTTGCTCGCTGTGGTGCGAGACGGCGCACTTCGCATGCCCGAGGGCTGTTGCCTTCCACATGATTGGTGGGTAATTGTTGGGGGCTGTGGTGCGGGAAGCGCGCTTCGCATCCCCGAAGGCCGGTCGACTTCTACTTGATAGGTGGGTAATTTCTGGTCGTTGCTGGCTGTAATGGAAGAAGGCGCACTTCGCATGCCAGAACGCCGTCGCCTTCCAATAGATAAGTGGGTATTTTTTGGTCGCTGTGGTGCGCGTTGGAGTTCTTCGCATGCCCGAGGGCTCCCAACTTGGTGTTGCATGGTGGTCATCCGCCTCAGCAGTTTGTCTAGGTCGTCCACTCTGGAGGGGTTCGTGGTGCGGCTAACTGTTAGAAATAGCAGAATTGACAATGAATGGAAAGACACAGTCTTCCTACATTTGGCGACAGGAAATATTCTAGTACAAGAGTGCATGTCTTTATGCTCTACTATATTGACACGAAGTATTTTACTACCTGTTGCATACACGAAGGTGATTATTACTGTAGAGTGAAGTCTGGGTTGCACTATGTGTTGTAATAATGTATCCGAGAAATGATGACTACACAGGGGGAGTTGGGAGAGAGATACTTTAGCTAGTAGTATAAGTACTAAGATAGAAGTACAGTTGTCTAGCACTGAAGGAGGTATGAACAATAAAGCTACCAACTCCACAAGATCAAAACAACTGTTCAGTTCAACACTAACCACCTCAATGGTTAACGAGGTCAGCCACCTCGATGCTGAATGCGATTGTATCATCCGCATTAGTGCTGCCCCTTATTGGGGCCTCAAGTCTCATTGGCTACTTGGTACATGCGAGCCCCCTCTATTCCTTTCTGTGGGAAATTTTCAGGGGGACCTCGCCGGGTCATTGAGCCTGACGGGCCAGCCATTACGTAACTGCAGCCTACCGTGGCTGTTGGTGTGCATTCATCCACCCTCATTGGACGCCCACTTGCAACTCGTGGTGATTGGCCCTGACCATCTCGAGCAATCTGATACGGTTGCCTGCCCCTCTTCACCCGTGAGTGATAGTCCTACGTTTGATTTTTCTTTCCAGCAGGCCATTTCTTCGCCCACGACCCTTGGTGAGTCCTTCCAGAGACGGTGAGATGTGTCCTCGTGCCGAGGCACGGAGACATTTGTTCCTTCTTACCTCGCTTGGTGGCTTATTATCTCTTCTACCTCCTCTGGTGCTCCAACACTTCTCGCGTGCGCCTCCACCTTCGGGTGACTCGACCCTATTGTGTCATTCTCCTCCTGCGCCTTTGCCTGCCTCGCTTGGCATCAGAATCCTGCGCGCGTGTGTCTCAACCCTCGAGTGTCGCGCCTCACGTCTCCATTCTCGTACGCCCTCTCCTTCTGCACGCCTTGCGTCGCTGTTCTAGGGGGCGTTCTCTTTCTGCGAGCCTTCACGCCCTCGTGTGATTTTGCTCCATCCTTGCATCGAGGTGCCTCGTCCTTCCTCTTCACCAGCCAAAGTGTTTCGATGTGCGCGTCCATGGAACCCTTCTCCAGACGGGAGTCCCATAGACTCAAAGGGACCCCTTGCTACGCGAGAGTCCCGCAAGCGGCGATAAACGCAAGAGAACGATGCATTTGCGGATCAGTGCCCAACATGGAGTTGCAATTAATTGGACAAGATGCGCGTCTGCGTGCAAACCCGTAAGGTTGTAAGGCTCGATGCTGCCTTCCTCGTGGAGCTTCGCGAATCCTTTCCTCGCAGGGAATTACAATTTTCATCCGACGCGTTGCGCTGTGGCACTGCCAGCCCGTAAAAGTAAGCAGAACAATACTGCCCTCTTCGCGGAGTGACGAGTAAATTTCCCCCTTGGGGAGTTTGCCAATGAAATCCAGCGAATAGCGTCATAATGCAGCCATCCTGCAAGGGTTTGATGGTGCGATACCGCCTTCCCTGCGGAGCAACGCGAATTCTATCCCCGCAGGGAGTTGTGATAAGTTCAGC
>JAUBNZ010000081.1:0-27149 GCA_032355485.1 Bonnemaisonia californica
GATACTCTGGTCTCCCGAAACCCCTTAGGCGACTCTCAGCCTCACCTCCCCGGAGGAGTCGCTCTACCACCCTCTCGAAGGCCAGCTACCGAGAGTTAACTAGGACCCTGTAGCCGCAACCTCAGTTCTCCGGAGGTTGCGTAATACTACAGCCCCGTGCCGTCCCCAACCATCCCTACCTTGAAGGAAAGGCGTCTCTTCGGTTGGCTACAGCCCAGTTTGACGTCCCGCGTGTTGCCCTACGTTTGCCCCAAAAACCGCCATCAGCGCGCCGTATCACACGTGGTACGTCGTTAGCTTGAATCCAGCTCAAAACCCCTTTTCCCCTGGCATGAGCAAATCCGTGGTCATGCTCCGGAAGCCCATAAAACCCTACCTTTCCACTGTGGAAAAGGCCGAACAAAGGGTGACCTTTGGCCGCTCCAGGAATCTTCCTCCCACGACCGTTGTCGGCCGTGGTCAGAAAGACTTCCAGTCTGAAAACCATACCTTTCCCCATGGAAAAGGCAGGGAAAGGGGCATGTTCAGCTCCAGTACTTCCCAGCCCGGAGGCGATGGGAAATACTTTCGCTCTCCCGCCCAACTGCTACGGGCTACTAGGGAAACCAGTATCCGGAGGTTTTTAACGCGCTTTTCTGTAAGTAATTAATCTGGACCCGTAATCATGCAGAAGCGCCCGCAGTTTCCGAAGTTCGCGCATCATGACGTTCGAGGGCGCCATCATGGCATTCATCACTTCTACGACTTCCTGGTTTTCGTCGTGAAGTAACAATAGCCGAACGCGGTGGTCGGATACCAAAGGCGGAGAAAATTCGTAGAGGAGCCGGACAGTGCGAAGTTCGCGTAAATCTATTGGGCGCGCTTTTCGTTCGTCCATAAACGGCAACTCTCCCACAAACTCTGTGACCCTCGAGATGTTTCTAAACCCAACTTCCCACCGTATCCAACGTCCGCGGCGTCTGCGTGAAGGGCCAGATCCGAATCGAGTTGATGCATATTTGGGCCTTCACCCCGACACAAAGGAAGCCCTTGCTGTATTACAATCAAGATCCTGCTAACAGTTCCGAATGCTAAAACGTCCCGTTCCGGGAATCGAACCCGGAGACCTCCAAAAATTCATGTTTTGTTGCTCTAACCACTGAGTTAGCGGTGAGCTACCGGGAGACACCCACTGACTGTAACTGCTTGCAATAACTATCTTGTACCACACGTTCTTCAGGTCTCGGAGAGATTGTCGGCGGAGTCGGATCTTGCAACTAGGTGCGTGCAAGAATGAAAAAAAATTGGGTTTCCGGCTTTCGCGTAGCCCAATCGTCTAGCGGAGCCTAGGCCTCTCCCGGCCTCGCTCGGTGAGTCCTCCAATGCTGACTTGGGGTATGCTCCTCGTGCTTGCGCTCCGCTGAAACAATTTAAAATTATAGTGAGCAGATTTAGAAGCGGACGAGAAGGAATCTGAGCGAGAGCGAACACAACACCGAAGATAGTTCCCGGGAAACAGGCGAGAGGGAGAATTCGGACGTTACAAGATGCCACAACAAGCACCTCTTAGCCAATATTCGTATTAGAGCAACCTTGGTGTCTGTGATGAACACCTTCATCTATTGGGTGTCCACAAGCATGCCGAGGTGGTCCGGGACTTTTGTACGCTTCCAAAACCGCTTCTTTGGGTTTCAAACATTACCCCATTAAGTTAGGGCAGTTTGTCAATAGTGAACAAGTCCGCCAATAACGCTCCTGTGTTGCCACGTGTCCATCTGGTGATGGCGGAAACAAAATTCTTCTATATATGGCAGAAAAGGGTTTCCTAAACACGGACTAATATGCTGAACAAGGGGTCGCATGAGCTAGCAAAATCAAAAAGCAACGGGCGCCCCCACCTGAAGGCAATGCAATACAACTGTAGCACTTTCCACAGTACCAAAATAGGAATTAATCCCTCATGCCTGGGTGCAGGTACATACGGCGATACCAACTCTTTACATCCATTGACATGAACTGGTCACCATTCTGTAGATCCAGTGCAAAGCCTGGTAATTTTTTCATTCTAATACACCCCTTTGGCCATTGTTGACTCTGGCGATTTAGATTATTAAAAAACAGTCCCTTGTTCGCCGCAGCTTCATCGTTTCAAACTTTGAATGCCGCAGGATATCACCACTCCTTCTTTTCCGCGCTTCTGCACGTAAGTAGGCGCCAATTCCTCCTAAACATAATTATTCATTCCCTTGGCCATATATTCAAGAGCAAATTCCTTCCCTCGTTACTTTGGGTACATCTCCCATTCCAAGCCCTGCAAAAACAGCACGAGAGGCATTTTCCTTATGCTAAACCGTATTTCGCGGACAGGGAACGGGGAAGCCCCAGAAACATACGACCATGCGCCAGCTCGTTGGGACGTTCCACTCCATAGGTTCGCTCCCTCACCCAAGCACCCTATAGCGTTCTATCCTACTTTTCCTACTGTCCAGGGAAGATACTAGATTCACCCCTACTATGTTTGGCCCGTTCTAAGCGCGAGTTCGCCAGCTGCTTGGCAGCTTCAGACTCAATTTTGGACGTGAGGGCCTCCCTGGCCGTTCTGTAAGATTCTGAGAATACAAGATCATGCTCATGTTGAACAAGGAAATCCATCTGTATGGCAATGTCTGCTCCTTGCTCTTTGAGGTCCTTAAAATACTGAGCTCTCATGGAGATCACCTCATATGAAGCCTTGAAACAGTTCTCGGTGAGGCCAAGCATTCTGCCTAGCTCCGCATCTCTGCCATCCCCTTCCTTATCCACAGACAGGACCACTAATCCTATCCCAGTTCATGCACCAGCCGTGTTGATTTATTCCTATTCCTTAGCGGATCTACGATCATCAGCTTTCAAATCACTTAAGAAGGCGCCCATCTGGGGCTTGAACTTGTCCAAGTGAGTCACCGGATCATGAGGCCCGCGATCAAACACACTTCCATCTTCCATGAGCTTTGCGGAGTTTGGTTCCGTAATAACAGGACCATTGTCGTGACGGGTGGGCTTGCTGGTGAGCCAGGCTATGCGAACGGCGCCCGAAATCTCCTCAGATGCTTGCTCTGCCATCTTGATGCACTTATTTCATGTCACTCAGAAGATGTCGCCGCCCGACACTTTGGGGGAAATTCTCTCAAAGAGAAATAGACATGGCGGGGGCTTCTCTAAGCAACACCGGACAACAGAGTCAGAGCCTGTATTAACGAGAGCGAAATTCCGGTGTACACGGTGCATATTGGGATTTTCGCGGCGGCCCGAGGCAATAAGATTAACGCTAGACGCTGACCGTAGAAACGGTGGAATGTTGGACTGGGCGAAGCCGGAATTGTCATACTTCCAAGGCAACAGCAACAGCTGTCCTCCACGGCCAATCACATTACCCCTCCATACACACTGTGTCAGCTTTCCAACATCAACCGTACAGCGGTGACAAAAAACTGCTGGAATGCGACTACGAATACAGTATTTTCCACAAATAAATACTTTATGCAAAGTTAGAGTATTCGCTGCGCGTTCGCCCAATCAGACGGCCGGATTTCCCAAAAATGCACCGTGCTAGCGGAATTTCGCCCGATTTCGCTCCGGTTAAGACAGACCCTCAGGGTAAATATCGGTGACGCTCGGTAGGCTGACAGTGAAGTGCTGACACCGTACAGCAACTCGCTATTTCTCGTAGAATCTTCATTAAATTATTATATATACACGTGTAAGTAGTGTACATAAGCGTGAATAAAATCAAATCAGGAATATCTCGCTTACCATTCTCACCCTGTTGATACTAAATTAAGGTGATACACAGCGACAAAATGGGAGATGCATCAACGAAGGGAACTACACTGAAGTACAAAGTCTAAGCCTCATACATGCGTGCCCTGCTTCGGGAACCTTTTCAGACATCATAGAAGTATAGTATCGAAATTTCAATTCTCAAGACTTTCTTCTTTTTCTTCGTATACCAAAAGGAGATCCTCACCTGTAACGAAATAGATTCTGTTGTTAGCATGTATCACACACAGTACTCCCAAGCCTGTAATGAGATTTGGATGGCATTGTTCGTGCAATTATATCCGCAGAGGGTGCTGCAATATATCGAAACAGCAGGGTTCCTCTATACCCACCTCTTGCCTGTGCGTTCCCTTTGTCGAGGTGTTTTTTTTGGACTGGTCTTCTGCCCTGAGTCATTCCCATGGGTAATGAAAAACTCAGATAAGTACTCTCTATTGGCTCCAGTCTTCCACCATTATTTGAGTAGATACTCGGCTTCGAAGGAGCAGTCCACTGCAATATCTATAGTATCTGTGGAACAAGATGAAATGTTGTAGCCTATTGGGAGATTTCACCTTGGAATAACGTGAGGTGTGGAACTTGCACAGGAAACCTTTTGATGGTCATACTAATTTCTAATATTTTATGTGTTGAAGATCTTTGAAGAGTTGCTGATTACTCCTACCTCTGAGAGGTGGGCCAAGCTAATATATTGGTAACAGCAGAGCACATGACTTTCGATACACACTCACCGGAATGTATAATAGTACTGCTTTGGAATTGTTTATGGTCAGGATTCTGTACCGCACAATAATCTCAGAAGTGTACATGTATATTCGGCCTTTTTGAGATGCCGATGAAAGATATTAATTCCTGACTGTCATGAAAGGGGTATTCCAAACGTTACCCGTATTATGTAGAGAGGCTGCGCAATACAAGCTGAGCTTTTGATGGCGTTAGGCATCAACTCTCGCAACCTACATTGGCCACTGCACCTCCTTTATTTGAGAACCATACTTGAGAAGTCGTAGAGCTAGGTTTTTCTGTGTTCTCCTCGGAATTTTCAATTTGAACGATACCATTGGCATGGTCAATACTCAATACTTAGGAACGCAGAAAGACTATTACGGTACATTGAAAAGCGAGCGCGACAGTCTAAGATAATGATTAAATTTTACTCGAGATTCCATGGAAACGGAAAGCATCGAAGGCAGGTTTTTGACTACCAAACCATTTTGAGACGCTGAGCGTCTCTTCGTTTCAAAATCATGAGAGCATACCCTGATAGTTTTACACGTGGAATTGCATTGTAAGAATTGCCAGCGACATATTCGCAGATGCTGGGAGGAATGTAATTTACTTTGTACTGCACTGCTAGCAACTGACCTCTGTTCTGTCCCAGTACTCTGACGGGTATCGGTAGGGGAAAAGGGATATCCGCATCTTCGTAGCCAGATGCTGCTGTTTACCTTTGACACTTTCAGAACGAGGTATGAAGCTTTTGGCCTATGCCCTTCAGGGTACCTGCCTACCACGCTTCTCACGCTTCTTCTTCTCGGCTTTGATTTGGGTTTGTCCGTTTCGGAGTCAAAGAATCTTTGACAATCAAGATCTAGTGCATCATTGACAAGGATGCACTAAATTTTGGTTGTTTTCTTTAATTTTAATTTTTGCCTTTCGCCTCGAAGCGAAAACAATAGAAGGAGGAACGGTAGAAGTACCAACTATGTTGAAAGTGTATGGCAGACAGTACATAGGTGCAAACTACATACTAATTTCAGCTAGCTAGATGTACCGTATGTAAACGTACAAGCGGTACCAGGGGTACCCTGAAGTACCCTGGGTTCTGGGAGAGCATGTACACCCTTACAGAGCGGAGTGGACAGGACCGATCCTATTATTAAGCCATTTTTTCTCTGACACCTGAGAGAAAAAAATTCGGCTAAATCCCCCAAAACGGGGCCGTTTGTTTCACATCGAATTTACCTCTAAGCTTGCGTGGTGATCACGAGGTTGTTCAGGAAGCAGAGTAATGCCAATGTCACGATCTATCGAAATGTAGTTCAGTAGAGGCTTCCCATCACATTAGGTATAACTGGTTGTATGTACCCCGAAGGGTACAATACGCAGCATATACAAGAATTGCGAAAAGACAAAAGAGGCTGAGTTGCAGCTGCGAGGAGATGATTCGCACAAATTTTCTGCGTGACTCTGTAGATTATAGATAGGATTGATGCCACAGTATACAGTATTGCGATCCCTCTCTTTCCGGATGTAAAGATTATTTATTTACCGCGGCGTGTAGATCTACTAGAGTGTGCACTGGAAAGAAATTTATACTCTTCCACAAAATATATGAGATTGATGGCCCACCTTCCCTCTTCTACCATCTCCACCGTGTCCAAGATGTGGATGCTCCTCTCCTGAAACAGTCGAGTTAGTCAAATGATGTTCCCTACTGCAGCAGACTTCCTTGAAACACTACCATCTTGTAGAGAACCCCTCAGCCGAATAACATAATATGTGATACATCGATATGGGCTTTCTGATTCAAACACAGTTGCCGAATGGATGCATTCCGTTTACATCACATCCAACTGCGAAAACGGAAACAACTAAACACTTTTTACGCCGTAAAATTTCAACCTCAATGACAATATCGGTGGCCTCTGAAGTCTCAAGCCGTAGACCGAGATATCGGTGTGTACAAATGTGTTCCAGCCACCATTCCTATGATAGAAAGAATGTAGAACACATGCTGTGCAATTTGGTGGGAGTGAAACGTTCCATTAAATTCTGCAGGCCACTTTGAAAGGATACCTTCAGAAAGGGAGCACGAAAGCACTTTAGCTAATTGCTATGATACAGTAGAATGGAGAAAAAGAGGGAAGTTGGAGCAAAGCGAAGTACATATTACAGGCCCACGCACATAGTGTGATGACATAGGTACATACCACCGACATTGCAGTCTATCGTCCGCTATCTGAAGAAAAGAAGGAAAGTACTTGTACTTTGGCAGACGCTGGGAGCAAAGCAGGACCGATTGTATTGACAATGGACAAGATCGTTGATGCGCTGTCTAGTTGATGTGTTGTCTACACAGTACGTTTACGCGAACTTCCGTATGTTTTCTGCCTGGAACCAGTTTTCAAAAAAAAATGTAACGGTGGTATCTGTCTCCTTCACACCGGTCACAGAAAAGAAAAAACCTCTGTGTTCAGAACGGAGACGATTGTATCGACATGCTTCCAAGCTGCGGTTGATAATTTCCGCAGAATGATATGCGGAGGTAATATATGGAACGACAGCAGATCGTGGCAGTAGGTGGAGCGCTAGTCGGAAAATGATGAGTTGTTGAATCAATCGACATTTTGGGCGCCGTCATCAACAATCAGTGCTGAAAACTGTTGATGGGGGCTTGGAGAATGGAGAGAGCATAAAGTACATATGTCGGTTATGGTTGAAGTACAACTGGCATATCATGGTAGTGGGCGACGGGCATATAGCAGCTTCCGTAGCTGTTGAATGAAAGGGCATGCTTCGTGCACGGACAGGTGGAGTGTACAATGGACAATGGATATCTCACAATATATTATTCCGTATATTTTTTGTCATAACGGAATTCACAGTGCAGAACTGTATCCGTGCTGTAAGTTTTTACTAAATAATACGTGTGCAACAATCATTTTTTTTATTATTAGATCGCCAATGCTTTATTATTGGTTACTTTATATAGTAAGTGCGCCGTGTTGCAGATGTTATATGAGCAGTCATCAGCAATGATGAGCATGGCCCGCAGTCAATACGAATGACATAATCCTGAGAGAATGTAAGGGCCAGTCACGAGCTGCTGTTGTTGAAGTACAGTTGCCCTACTACAGTATGATGAGCTAGGGCACTGTCCACACCAGTGGCTCTCGAAGCAGTTGTCTTATTTTCGGCATAATTTTTCTAGAGAATAATAATCCGGCCCTGGTTCAAACAGAAGGCCGTGCAGTAAAGTCTTTACATTACAGTGCCCCTCGGTACCATTCGAAGGGTACATCAGCGAAGTTGTGTAAACTTTCCCTCGGATTTGATGCTTCGCCGAACGGCAGAGCGCAGAGCGGAACCTGTCTCTTGGCTACAGCGCATCCTCACGGCGAATTTTTTCTTGATTTAATGCCAGTTACACCTCTATTCTCTGCGTCCAGCTGGCCCTTTTCCTGTTTGTGGCCGGTTTTGAATATCGAGACGGATCAGGTGTTGCGGCCTACCACAGGTTGTTCGGCATGGCACAGCGGAGAATGGAAGAGCACGGCCACCTGAGGGAATGTCCCACCAGATATTTTCTGTACCGTGCCGTAACATTAAATGCATGCATGCCAATATTTTGTATAATATATCATCGACAAGAAACAAACCTCTACCAGGCAGGATAAAGCAGAGCAGTACGTGCATCCAAAGCAATTGCTTTTTCCTAATTATGCAGTTTTTGAATGCTCCCAAGGCACAACGTGCGGTGCAAAGGCTGCTTTCTTATGATATTTTTTAATTAAAAATGGAAAGTATTTTATTCCGACAAACCACCAACCTAGATGTAAATTATTGCCTTGTGTGGAGAATGTTGCACGGCGGCGGGAGACTCCAGGTGCACTGCTCAGTAGGTTTGCCACTGCGACGGATGGAGGCTGCAGTGTAAAGGCTTGAGCCAAAGGCAGGCAATAATACATTAGCTTGTTTTTTGATAATTTTCTGTTCACATATTCCTGAACCGTTGCCCTTGCTGGCACCCAAGGTATGGCGCTTTGTGGTATATGCTGTCCGTTGGCACTCTCATCCAAGGACACACCTATGATACAGTGCGCTACAGTACTTTAGATCTTGCGATGCAATCAAAGTACAAAGTTGGCAACGTATCAAGAAGAATATGACAAGGGGCCATTGCAACGGGCTTAATTCGTGGTGGAGCATTCACACGGTACATCCCGTGTACAGTAGATTACAGGTCACAAGTGTATGATAACTTTTCGTGTTATTTTCTCATTGAATTCACTGATGTCACGTCTGGAGGTATTCCACGGCGCATGCTCCAGATGCCTCTAGAGAACCCCTCTAGAACCCAAGCCCTATGCGCCGTGAGTGGCGCTCTGTTTTGGTGCATGTCCAGCAACGTTTAGGTACCGTCGGTAACAACCGTTGACGGTCATCGCTCCTGAACCTAGATAGATACCCGAGAGTCACCCTCATTCCACATTGTCACCCCCGCGCGTACCACGGTTCATTTCAATCACTCAATGAAAATGAATCACGTACCCCCGCAATGGAAGCTCTTCTATGTGACCCACTTCCCATATCTATTGCCAGGCAACTGGCGCAGGAACGAAGGCAGTTGAGAGCAAAAATATAAATGATCAACTGTGATTTGGTGGAACACCCCTGCAAAACACCACACAAACCCCACCTTCCGCCTTCTCAACCGCTTTTCATATCTCGTGCCCTACCCGTCTCACGCCCATCCCCACCGATGGCCCTCCTACTGCCTGAACCCTGTCTGTGAAAGAGAGAGGCGCCTGGCTAGCCCTTGGTGTATCCATCGTGGCGCCGTACCCGAATAGATTCCGTAAATATCACATTCGAAGCTACAATATACCTTCTAGGCTACTGTATCCGTGTTCTAACTATATAAACATGTGGGCTTTGGAATAAGCACTACCGTTTGTCCACCGGAGACTACATTTATAATGCATGTGTGCTGCGACTTCAGTTGCGTAACTGTCCATGCCCCGCCAATACTCCTGTTGTACCCATACTCTCGCCTTTGTCAACATTTATGTAACATACATATCCCCTCATAACGCAACATCCCTTACATGCCTACCGCCGTCCCGCCTTCGTGCCGCTCACATACAAAAGGCAGGAGACAGGTGTGTGACTTTATCCGCTCTGCATACCATTGAGTGACTCGGGAGAACCTCTCAATCCATTTTCTGGCCCGTCGGCCCGTTTTCATTTTCCCCTGCTCAAGACACCAACATTTCGGGCGCATATGGCCACCCAATTATTCTCAAAATACCCTAAAGCCTACGACGACCCATAGATCGTATCCAACCGGGGAGACTTCTGTCCCCCACGCATGCACTCATTCCACACATTGCTTACGCCCCCTTCTACGCCCCGATTTAAAATTCTTGACCAAGCTTGCCCAATCCGTACCAGTTAAATGCCAGTCTATGTCTCTCGACCTGCCGCCTCATCCCAACACCAGCCTCGCAACCCACCTCCAATCTCTCTGCGCTCTTTCCTCAGTCTCGCATCTCAGCCCCTCCCGCGCACTGTACCCAACCTCTCGATGACAGGAGGACAGGTTTCAGCAAGCGTGAATGCGCCAGCTACTGTTCCATCAAGCGACAAATTCGCACAGAACACATCCCCATCCTCTATGGCTATTAACATGTCTTCACACTCTTCACTGAGGCCCAAGTCTATTCCGAGTTACGGCTCTGTCCTTAACTCAGCCACAACTTCTTCCCGCGCCCTGAGGAAGACATCCTTCAGTGACAACGTCGAGACTCTGCCCCCCAGCCATGCCTCTACAACATGGATGTCGCCAGCTGGACCCCTTTCCCGTGTATCTTCGAAGCCCACATTCGTTCCATGTATGCAAATTAACTTTGATGGTGTTGCTGAACAAGTTAGTGAACATGTTGGAGGCTCCTTCACCACTGAGGAATTGCTCAACAGCCTTGGAGATAAACCGAATACTTCTCATGTTCCAGATGCTACTCCGTTAGACGACAAGCACTGGGAACAATTAGATCTCCAACGCGACGCTGAAGACCAAGCCGCTCTGCAAGTACTCCTCGCTGACAGCGATGAATTGAACGAGTTTCCGGACGAAACTCTTGTTTTGAAAATTCGATCTCAAGACCATGACGGTAAAGGTGAACCAGCCAGCTGCAATGAGAAGACTGGTAATGAATTGGATATTTCCGGTGGATTCGCCATCAACATCCCAGTCTCGAACGATGAGCCTATAGAATCACATTCGATACCGTCATCGTGGACTCAGTATCATTCTGCTACTTCGTGGACTACCCATAGTCCGTTTGCTCTCTCTGACAGGGATCCGGACGAAGAAGACCCCCTTATCCCCCGACCGACCGGAATCGACATGTCCTATCATGGTGACGCAGATGATTCGGAATGCGGCCCCGCCTTGGTGCAACGCCACGGTGCCCGTGATGTTGCAAGTGCGCAAGAAGTGCTCTACGCACTTCCCAACGCTGATAACCTGAATTCTCACACAGGGCTGTTCATTCCTGTCGTCGATTCCAGGGAGGACTTACGCCAACTTGTTCTTGTTGTGCCACCAGAGGAGAACGTCTATGATGAGGACAGCAAGGACCTAATTGAAACGCAGACGACTGCAGAGGCTACAAGGGAATACATTGAGAGCTTCACCAACATGATCCCTCCCATTGTTGACGTCGAATCAACTTTGGAGGTTCACGGTACAGTAGAGAATGCCACAGTGGCTGTCAATGTCACGCAGCAAGTGTCATGGGTTGGTTACTTTATTTTGGCAATTGCCTTGGCGTCAGTTGCCAGCCAGGGCACTGCGGTTAAGTGGTTGCCTAGTGTTGAGGGAATGATTGCAGCAGCGTGGTTGATGCAGGCTCAAACATGCTTGATGATACCCTTCGCTATCTTCCAGGGTTTTACCATGAACGCGGAAGAAAGGGCAGCCTGCACCGATCCGAGGACCCTGAAACTGATATGTGCTGCCAGTGTCGCACAAGTCTGCTGGGCTTCCGGGTTCTTTCTGGCAATTGATTTCACCTCCCTTTTCCATGCCTGGTCCTTGAATAATATTCATGCACTCGCAATTGTACTCATTACAGCAGGGCGAGTAGTATTCTTCAAGGAAAAAGACTTGCGAGTGAGCAACGGAGAGGAACATGGTGCAAGAGTAGCCGTACTTGGTGTTGCCATAATGCAAGTCCCAGCATTGCTTTCCGGAAATACTACTGTATTGTTTGGTGATGTTATCGCCGGTTTGAGTTCTTTGGGAGCGATTGCATTCCTAGACCTGTGCAAAGAGTTGAGGAAAAACGTTCCCCTTTTTGTGATGATGACTCCTATTTCCGCATTGAACTCCATTTTATTCTCCGTGGCATCGGCCGCCATTACGGGGACAGACTTTTCGATGACTGATGAAGGCGCCCTTGGATGGCTTCGAACTGACAGAATCGCACTGGGACTGTATCTAGGGGGTGTGGTTGGATTTTTGGGTACCGTCTCCTGCATTGCCGCCTTGAAATTCCTTCCAAACGTCATTGTCGGGAGTGTGCAGACAATGATGCCAGTTGTTGGTACTATTGTTGCTGTTCTCATTGGAGTGGACACTATTCCAGATTTTTGGACAACATGTGGAGGAGCTGTTTTGCTGTATGGAGTTCTTCTTATAGCGGATGCAACTCGCCAGAACGAGACGACAGTGGTTATTAATTCGCATATCTCAGAGGTGACCCCTAACAAGACCGTATGACTCACTAAGTCTTGCCCTACATAAGACGGATACCGAATCATCCAATAGAGTGATCCCATAACAATCTTTGTAGAGAGGAGGGAGTTCCACTCCATATCGGATTTGTGGAGTCGATTCAACATATTATTGGTAAGTGATGCCGAAGTTACTCGTGCCATTGTTGCACTTGAGATGACAAATTGTGATGTCTTAAGGGCAACAGAACGTTAAGTATTCGCGTTTTCGCTATATTCCGCTGGATAGCAGAGTTTCACAAATGTATATTAGAGGGAAAATCAGTAGTAGTAACATAGTCTCAAAACGCTTAACCTTGCACCTTTTTTAATAACAGTCATGAGTGCTTATTCTATTGACGCATTTCCCATCAACATTGCACCAATAGAGACGCAAATAAAATCATGTGCGGACTTGAACACCAGAAACGGTACCGTAGATCATGAGGTTTGCACTCCTTCCATAATTATAAAACGTAAGATACGACTAGGGAACTCCCCAGGCAAGCCTCTTCAAAAAGTTGGAACCTAGCGATGATAATCCAGGGATGATGAGTAACTGTAGCTTCTCACGTGGGATAAAGTCTCCCTTTACCCATTTGCGTACGGAACATTGTTCAACTCGTTCTTGCGAAGATGACTTTGTTTTCTGTTCCGCTCTTTGGTCGAACAACGTAGATCTATTCTGATATACAGAGCACATGTATGTACAGGCATTTGACGATTTCATGTGCAGTCCTTTTCGAGAACAATCATAGGCCCGGACAAGTGGTCCCAAAAACCGATATCGATTAAACAGTATGTTGAGTTAGGGAGATCCGTGATCTCATCGACATCTTCCAAAGAATCCGACCTACATTACCGGAACAATGGCAATAGCTAGTAAAATAGCGCGAGGAGTAACTATACCTAATGAGGTTTGTTCAAAACGCCCTCTGGGGTACGTCATACTACAGTATTACGGAGTTAGTAACGAGGGAAACACCAAACATCCACAGTGGAGATTGCAGCGGCTCGCTACATTTTCAAGGTGATAAAAACATAGAGCGAGAGCCATAAAGAGATATGTACATTTCTGCGGACTGACGTCAGCAGAGACTGGTCTAAGCATAAACGTGAGACTATATATGTGAGAGAAGTATCTAAGGCTCCGCTGGTTGATTGCCATAGGAATTGAACTGCATGGTATCTACCTTTGGTAGTGGTGAAGAGTGACATGAATGCCGACTCTCGTCATTGCGTGACCCGTGCAAACCTCGAATGCATTGCATCGTCCAGCTGGATTCCAGACCCTCGTCACGTTGGGACAGGTGTGCGTATACACGTGTACATGTGTACACGCTGTCTAACCACTTCTGTAGTCTACATTGTGAGCATTTTTTTAAAAAAAGCTCAACAGCACGTTCAATCGCCCATTACCCTTGGTACCCCTCATACCACCCAAAATGGTCCAGTGGCAGCGGAGCAGCAAACTACATTGAGCAGAGAACAAAAACACCTGCGCAATTCGGTACCCGAAGGTTCAACACTTTAGAAACCTGCTTCTCCTGGTAGACCCGCAGGCCAACACAGCAAAGCAGTGTCCACCCCGCTTTTCTCCACATTACCGACTTCCGCGAGGCTTTTCCCGCGAGACGACACGTTGTCATCTCCCGTGCCCTGTTGAACAGTATCTACCCTTCCTGCTTCGAAGAGCACACCCACCACTCCTCACAACTCGTTTGCCTCTGCTACAGCCATTCAATCTTATTCCGTGTCGCCCGATTCGCCACTTTTTCTCCTCGTTGGCTTCGACCTGGCATTGTGCACTTCCCCACATCTGAACCCTCAACTTTCACACTTCTCGTCTTCACAAATCTCTCCAACCGTGCAGTCACCATTGCCCAGCAGCAACTACAGCCATGTCGCATTCACATTCCGTCGCGTCAAAGACAATTGCCGTCGTAGAGCGTGCTCGTCAAGAAGTCAACAGCTTCAAAGTCCAAGTTGCTCAGCTCATGCGCCCCGAAGTTACCGGCGATGCTGCAAACGTCGGCCGAAGTCTCATGAAGCACATCACCCAGGCCGAAACGCTTGTCGAAAAAGCAGAGACCACTGTGAAGCGCATTAAGGTCGTGGGCCGAGTGCCGCCGCGTCCAACCGCCTCAGTTCCTGCTTCTGTGCGAGCAAAGCGCGCCCTATCTGTCCTGAACGCCGGCCTTGGCATGGAAAAGTGCACCGGTCTCCAACCCGCTCCCAAAGCCACCGATGCTGCCGCAGACTCAGAGCCTCGAAACGTCAAGCGCAAGATAAGCGGCCCCCCATTTTTGTCAGCTGCCGGTAAGCCAATGGCTACCCCACTGCGCGAGGACGAATTTCCGAATACTCTCTTAAAAGTGGCCAAGTCCTGTCCGCTTAGCGTGGGGCGTATGGGGACGAGGGGAGTTGGTTTTGAATGCCGCAACGTTTTTCGTGCCTTTGTGTGGTTTATGGAAGCTGAGCCGCCCTCTAATTGGTCCGCTAGTGCCCCATCTGATGCTACCTACATAGTCCCAGAGCATATCTCTTGCCTCGGAATCGATGAAACTAATGCGAGCAGATGGTCATGCAGCAAGTATGCTGTCTTTAATGTTTTAACTGAGCGTGCTAATGCCGCCATAAGGTACTTTATGGCAAGAGAGGAAACAGGTGAGGCTGCATTCATGGCGTTGGCAGAGTGGCTTTCCCGACACAAGAAGCTTTTTGTTGATACAAGTGACGATGGACGGTATTCAGCGTTTGACACTTCTCGGGGCATATTTCTACCAGCCTGTATCCATTCATTTGATGGCAGCGGCCAGGCTAGGTTCACCCGAGGCTTCATCCCAGTGAGATCCAATTCGGCACAGCCAACAGTTCGTATACCTCCGAATTCACAGGCACAATCCCAGACACAAGCGCAGGCTCAAGGTCAAAGTCAAAGTCAAAGCCAGAGTCGAAGTCAGAGTCAGAGTCAAAACCTAAGCCAAAGTCAAAGTCAAAGTCAAAGTCAAGGCCAAAGCCAAAGACAAGGTCAGAGACAAGGCCAGGGACAAGGGCAACTTCAGGCTGTGGCAAATGCGAACAACACTGGTGTTGGTGCAGCACCCACGCAATCGGGTAGCCAGGGAGAACTAAAGCGGCAAAATAGCGACAGATCTCGAGGGTAGAGTTGTGATCAATCAGACAAGACAACGAAGTAGCATAGAAGCTGAAAGAGGACTAGTTCGACAAGCAATCCTGTATTCCTCAATGTATCAAATATTTGTCCACACAGCACTTGGTTTATAAGAGCTCTAAGTACCGCACTTCCTCTTTTATGTACAGAAGCCTTTGTGTCTTGGTTTCAGCCCAGTAGTGACGGCACAGTAATTCAAGCTACTTGTTACCGCATCACAATCTATTTGTAACTAAAAGATTAACCACCAAGTGCTCGAGACCTGAGGCGAATGAGCTGCTCGATATCTGATCTGCCTGACATGTGCGCAATATCAGCAGCGGATCTGCTGTCGGAATCTAAAGAGTTGGGATTTACACCGTAGTCAATTAGCTTGCCGACGATTCTGACGGCATCCGGCGACCGACTCATGACGGCGTAGTGCAGTGGTGAGCGACCAGCGGCATCAATCGCAGCAAACAAATTGACAGCGTCGATATGATGATGGCAAAAGTCTTGTTGGGCGCCTCCCACGCCACGCGCAAATTCGAATAGAGCATAAAGACAATCTAAATGGCCGCCAATAACGGCGTAGTGAACTGAATTTCTGCCTGTGTCTGGGTCGGCAACGTGAACGTCTGTGATTGCGGCGGTACGGATGAGTCTTGATAAGGTTGGAATATCGCCTGCTTTTGCTGCCTCCAACCATTCTGCAGTAGCTTGCGGTTGATGTTGAAGTGGTTGAGCAGGAGTTGGTTGGGGTTGATTGTCCCCTTGTGAGTGTAGTTGTGAATCGGATGCAGCGGCACCAGCACAACATCTGAGACGTGTGAGGGATCTGTTGTCGTCGGTGCGGTTTGTGAGTGAAGTAGAATCGATAGGGGAGGCATAGGTGTAATGAGAAGAAGTGGAAAATGGGCTGCCTCGTTCCCTTCGTAAGAAGGTGCGACTGTTGCTCACCAGCATGTGGCCATCTCTTGTGAAAGCGACCATTGCATGTGAGGAAAAGGTCTGCACCGGAGCGGCTTCGACACAGGCGATTACAGCTGCGCAGAAGGCGGGGGCGGCGACTCGGGAAGGGACGACGACAGCAGAGTCTGTTTGAATATTGGCGGAAGAAGGCGGGGGCGAGGAGAAGTTAAGGAATGCGATCATTGCGTGAAAAGGCGGGAGAGAAGGACAAGCAGGAGAGGGGAATGTTGGATGCAAAATATTGGGGTACTGATTAAGGAAGGGAGGGAGTGAAAAGATGGTGATAGATGGTGATAGACGGTGATGGGAGAGTTCGGCAGGGCAGCGAAGGGCTGCGACGGGCTCGGGCAAGGGGCGTAGTGTGTCGCGCGGGTTGGCGGTGCAGCGATGAACGGTTGGTCAGGTGGCGGTACGGCCAAGATGAATGGGGCGACAGGGATGGTGCGAAGGTGGCGGGAGGTGGGGCGGGAGGTTGGGTGCGGGGCGGCTGTGAAAATTTTATGCCGCTGGGCGTAGCGGTGAGAATCGGAAGAGACGTGTGATCGCTGCAAGCTCTGCGGTGCGCGGCTGCTGAATGCGTTGCGTTGCGGCAGACAGGCAGGCAGAAAGCAGCTGCTTCGATGTCGAGCAGTTTGCTGAACTGGCGGAAAGTTAGAATAATCAGTTTTGGATGGAACAATTTCGAGTTGCTGAAAGGTGCCTGCCATGGCCACAGCCTGGTCACATCAACTTCAACATCAGCATATGGATACCCAAACGACGATCTCACAACTATCTTTCTATTTTAAATAATTTTCCTTTTCTTGCTTTTGTATCCATAATTAATTAATTAATTGTTATTATTGTTATTATGTTTATTATGTTTATTATGTTTATTATGTTTATTATGTTTATTATGTTTATTATTTTTATTATATCATTACCCTATCTCTCACAACCGCCATCACAACCACCATCACAACAATCCTCTCTCTGTCTCTCTTTTTATTGCATTTTCTGCGTACACTCTTCATCCATACACCTCCTTTTACATACACTACAACCTGCACCCCCCCAGTCTACCCAGTCTGCACCGCTGCTCCCTTGCTCTTCTGGCCCCCCGTTGCCACGTTGCCTTCGCTTGATTTGCGGATAAAAAAATGAACACTGCTCACCATGAGCATCGTTGTCTCCTACCCAATTGTCTCATCGGAAATGCACATCGGTCCTCCTCATTCGCCCTCCTGCACATCCAACTTCGTTGCACAGCTTTTTACGTAAGGGTTATTATTATCTTCAAGCATTCTTCTGAGCCAATGAAGGGGCACGAAACCTTCCCATCATTGCTGTATCTTCGGATTTGTACTCATTTTTCATTGCTTGCTATTAAATTAGTGTAGCTGTCGAGATTCAACTCGTGCTCCTTTCGAGTGCCCAACCATGATGTAATTTTGCCGTATTTCCGAAAGGCGTCCACCCAATGGATATCTATGAATGGTTCGGGTGGCCAATTCCTATCGTCCACTTGGATGCTACGTCTCGTTGCACCCTTCCTGGGCTGGTCGCCCACACAATGCCTTCACTGGTTGAGTAGCCGAAAATAGAGGGCGGCTACTTCTGCACAGCCTGCTGGGCCCGTTGTAACTGTTCCCGTACCACCTGTGCTGCAGCCTCTACCCTTCAACGGTACCAAGGGTACACCACTGTATCCACGGGACGCCGAGCGGTGCCACCCCCCTCCTCCACTCCTTTTATCCTTTCCAACGCACCGCCAGGCCTTGACTGCCACTCACTGAGCCTCCTATTCCTTGTCTTTGAAGATGCTCGCAACGTCCGCTGCTTATCAATCCCTTCGTCATCTCGAGGCACTCAACTACTGCGAACCATTGCTCAGTTAGCTTTCTTTTACCCTCATCGGCTACTGCTTTCTTTCTGCTCTCCCACCTCGCACTGCTTGGAAGCAATTTTGTCTAGTCACAGAAAACATCCAAACATACCTGTGCCAAACATTCACCCACAACCTTCATCATGACTCGCACACTGGTCGAAACTTCACAGACCTCCATATCTGTGGCCGAATTTGAGCGCTTCCTATTTCTCGGGGATGCCCAAGCCCTGGCTGACAATGCTTTACCGGATGCTGCAGCCGTCGCGGGTGGCCACTTCGATATATTCGCTACTGCAGACCAGACTGAAGCCCCTTCGCCCACCCACTCCTACACATCCGCCTTCATTGCACAGCAGTGTATACAAGTATGTTCCGATACCGTCAATATCCATTCCCCAGCTTTACATCACGCGCTGGAACAGGCCAACGAAGGCTCTCGCGACGCCCTCTTCGCCTCTTATATCGCCGGCGTCGCTCTGCTGCAGGCATTCATTCGCGACAACTGGGCTGGCCCCGTCCACACGCCTCATCCAACTACCATTGATCTGCACAGGAGTGAGAATGCCGCTTTCTTTTTGCTCGAGGATGGTGAGGATGTCGCGAGACCCGCTCGCTGCTTACATTTGCTCAGGGCCGCCAAATACATTCTAGTGGACTGCATCCAAGAGTTTACTAGGAACGGGGCTCGTCTTGCACCCTGGTGGGCAGCTCGTGCTCTTCTGGCCCATCACCATGTTTTATCAGCTCCAACACCTACTCTTCAATATGCAATCTTCACCATGTATGCTCGCTTTTTGGGTCAATCCTGTAACCAGACACGCTTCTTGTTCGACGCACGCCCAAAAGCTGGCACTCTTCAGTGTGAAGAGGATGACGAGGATGACGATGATATCTTTCCAGCCCCTTTTGCAGAAGGCGAAGATGATATAGTGGACGAAGATCAGGACTTCGTTGAAGCTCTGGACTATAACGTTTCAAAGGATAGGGAACTGCTAATTCTGGCCAATTTGGAGCTTTCTCTCGCTCAAAAGTCTTTCTATGACGGTGATGGTGCCCTGGAGAGCCTGAGACGCGCGAATCGTATTAATGGAATTCATCTGCGTGTCGAAGGCGAAATGGGTGTGCGCACAAAACACCAGACAAAGCCTACTGCACAATTGATTGCAAGAGCATTTCATATCGCTCAGACTCCAAGTGAGGAAGTATGTAGTGAGCCAATAGACGATCATAGCCGCTTGAGATTTTTATTTCCCTGTGGTTCGGAGATTCGCAATGGGACTAACATGCAGGGAGACTATGGGGAAGGACTCTCGAATATTTCCACATTAGAACAACTTCCACTGCCAATGAATGTTCCAGTTAATGATACAGATGTCTTGGGTTACATCAAGTTGACAGAAGAGACAGATTCCTCCCCCACCGGAGCTGAGATAGAACTGGACGAAGATGATTTCGATGGTAATTTCCAAGATGATGATGATGATGATGATGTCCAGAGTGAAAAGCGTCTCGGCAAAGAACTTGTACATATGTCGCCTTTGCAACAAGCACTGACCCTTGCTCATGCAGCAATTGTCAGGGCGCGTAATGCTTCTCACTCACTTACGAGAGAACAAATGGCCCCCTTTGTGCATCTCGTTCTGAGAAATGCCAGCAGCCCTTTAGGGACTAGTAGCGTTTTACAACTTCGGGCTCTAATGTTGAGGGTGTCATTTGAACGTGAACGTGGACGATACTTAGAACGCTGTATGGCGCAGATGGAGGAGGTGGGACGCTTCATTGATAGTGGGATGGACGCTCTTCCAGAATTACAGAATGCCGCTGCGGCAGAGCGTGCTGTGTTTGTATTTGCTTCCTCTCTCCCACCTCGATGGGAGGTGAAGAAGGAAATTGCGATTTCCTTCGGAAAGATTGGCTTGGTCAAGTCAGCAATGGAAATATTTGAAAAGCTCGAGTATTGGGACGAGCTTGTCGATTGCCATCGTCTAATAGGAAATCTTGGCGCAGCCGAATCCATGGTACGCGAGCAGCTTGAACTTCTGGATAAGGCCATGCTGGAGGATGGTATTACGGACGATGACGTCTGCGACAGCATTATCACAAAAATTGGATCCAGGAGGGCTGTGAATGCTCGTGCGTCGCGAAGGCCTCGCCTCCTTTGCGTATTGGGGGATGTGACAAGAAATAAGGAGCACTTTGAAACAGCGTGGAGAGAAAGCGGATTCCGATATGCTAGAGCGAAGCGAGCACTTGGGAGGGCCTGCGTAGAGGCTGGGGAATGGGAGGAAGCTGTTGCCCATTTCAAAGAGGCGCTTGCTGTGAATTCACTGTTTCCGGAAGTATGGTTTACCTATGGATGCGCTGCAATTCAAATTGGGGACATGCAACTTGCCGCCCACGCGTTCACTCGTGTCGTTCAGCAAACTCCGGAAAACGGTGAAGGTTGGAACAATCTCGGGCGCGTTTTACATGGGCTTGGCAAGAAGAAGGAAGCTCTCAACGCTCTAAAGGAGGCCGCAAAGAGCAAACGTGACTCTTGGCGAGTCTGGACTAACGTCCTGATGTTGGCAACAGAACTAAAGTTGAGCATGGATATTTGCAGGGCTCTGGAGCGGCTGCTTGAGATCAGAGGAAAGGAGGGAATTATAGCAGAGTCCATCACAGTGGTCGTTGCGGAATTAATTCGGATGTCAACATCAACTGACGAAGTAGACAAAGTGCTGGTGGCACCAGTGTGCCGCAAACTTCTCAAAATCCTTGGCCGAAGCACCTCGTTGGTGTCAACGGATCCAGCCATATGGGCAGCTTACGCAGAGTTGCATGAACTAGTGCCTTCCGCCGGTGGCATCCAGCAGGCGTTTGATTGTCGCGTCAGACAGGTTCGGTCGCTGAAGGCTCATGCCCGATGGAAGGCAGAGGTGAGAGATTTTCGACACATGGTGATCGCGTCGGATGCGTTGGCCAACGACGCCCTTCAGTCGGAGAATCCCTTGAATATTAGAGCTGCTGAGCAGCACATATCCATTGTAATCGAAGAAACGGTGCAAGATTTCGGAGATGATGAAGGATTCGCGCGGCTCTTGAAGACGAAGGATTGTATATCTTCTCGGAATGGAACGAAATAAAAGTAAGGAAGGCTTGAAGTTGGACATACATGTATGTAGATGCAGTAAGCTGCCAGGGTGTACATACGTATATGTAGGTAAACTGCTGTCGTAGATTGCCCGGTTTGAGAAATTCAAAATGTGTTGTCCCGTTGTACCCTCCGTCGCTTTCTCTCCTCTCTAATTTCAGCTCTTTCAAGGCGTCTCTTTTCCTTCTCCACCCGGCGCTTCTTCTTTTCCCCGCTTTCAAGTTCTTGCTTTCCACTTGGTAGCGGATCATCCCTTCTAATAGGAACGTCATGTCGTGTTGCGTCTGCGGGACCTGAGAACTTGCGTTTCACATGTGCACCACCGTCCTTTTCACGCCCCTGCGCATCTCTCTCCGAACGCATCTGGCGCAATCGGGCCAATATGCGCTGCTCTCTTTCATCATCGTCGATACTGGACTTGGCAGCTCCATTCCCTTGCGCAGAGGCAGCAAGACCAGTGGCTTCGGGTTCGGTTTCAAACCATCCAGTCGGAGTAGTATCTAGACCCTCTGTTCCATCCGCTTCTCGCAATTTGTAGTCTTCGACATGGTCGACACGGATGGTTCTGTCCAAAACAGAAGCGCCGTTGAAGTTGTCAACTGCGAGGAGCGCGCTTCTTGGGTCATGATATCTGAGAAAGGCAAAACCTCGGGACTTGCCATTTTCGGCATCTCGGATCAGGTTGATGTGCAGCACAAGGCCGTACTGCTCGAAGATTGCAAGTATATCTCCCTCCGTCAAGGAAATGGGTATTCCGCCGACATAGATGGCATCTGAGAGCGCATACTTGGCATGCCAGGAGGCTGTGGTACCGGCTATACCCAGAGCAAGCTCTTGTTCGTTCAGTCGCTTGATTGCTTCCACTTTGTTCATTGAGAAGTGTTCTGTGCTGAGCTATGGCTTGCTCCAGATAGTTTAGGCCAGATAGTTTAGGCCAGATAGTTTAGGCCAGATAGTTTAGGCCAGATAGTTTAGGCCAGGGGCCACCCAAGGGTAGGCAAAGGTGGGGATGATAAGGAACCAATAGAATACACATACTGTACATGTACCATGCTTGTCTCCTTTACATTGCTGTACGCTTTTTGCTGTACGCTTTGTTAGGCTACTGTAGACTCTCAGATTTTGGATCGCTCGCCTCGAAAATTGCTTTCGTTTTCTTCAGCGGGTTGGGAGACCTGGCAACGGATTCAGCTCTTTCGAAACAGACTTGATGAAAGTTGGAAGAAATCCGGCCGTCCAGCCGTTCCACGTACAAGCTCGGCTCGTCACTTCACATTTGTCAAATAGTCTGATGATAGTTAACTCATTTATATACTTGCTTCATAGCTTTACAAGTTATTCTTAATGTGGACATGTCTATGATACTATGTACAGATAGAGATGAGATAGAGATGGTAATGCAGCAATGCTAAGGAATGGCCATGCCTTATTGGGAAGAATCCGCGCTTTCCAGACGATATGCCATTGGTATCAACGCTGCAGACACATTTCTTGCCTCCTGATTAAGCACATTGAAAGTGTGACATGCATTCATGGTGTCCATAGCCTCCACCTTGACATTGATGGACCGAAAGAAAGATGTCAACTCTTGAGATATAGGCTATGAGTCGGATTCATTGCAGAGCAAACGTCAGTAGAAATAGAAAGGAGTCAGTAACACGTAAAGCAGCATTAAGCCACAGCGAACAGATATCGCTAAGACCTACCAAAAGCTCAGCCCCAGTTCCAATGATGCAGATATCAGGGCGCGGATGCATAAGCTTCACCAGAGCAAACGCAGCGGGGCAGACCTGATCAAACTTGTCGATGTTCCAGAAAGTAGAAAAGTGAGGCATAATGAGCACAGAGCCACTTGCCCGCAAGCCATTGATCGTGAATGACGTCGGACCCAGTGATTCAATAACAGCACGTTTGGTACTTTGCAGCTCGTTCGCATCGGCGCCAAGATCCATCCCCAGGGCGCCGAACCCCTTGACAGCCGAATTGGACGGTGCTGCAGGCCGTGTGCTCGCGGTGGATGGCGCTTCCCGACACGCGCTGCCGCGCTTGGATGATTGGGATGACAGCCGCCTCGAGGCTGCCAGATGTCGCAGTCGGTACATTTTTCAGTTGCTGGTGTTTTTTGCGAAGCTTTCTAGATTCCCATGCGGAGGCTGGGGAGTGCTGCAAGTAGAATTAGGGCCCGTGCGGGAACCGATATGGTTGTTGGCTGCTAAAAAGAATGCTTTGGGCTCCGGCTCCAACAGGCAAGCAGTTTCAAACACTCTCACAACTCCCCCTGCGCAACAGGCAAAGGTGCTTCATTCCAAAATGCATTGGAGGATCACTAATTATTTTTTAATTTTCTGCTTCGCCCCTATTTTTGGCTTCGTTCTCGTTCTCTTTCCCCATAAAACGTGGATATCTGGTGAGAATAATGGTTTACCTCATTTCATTGTTCTTCTCCTGCAGAATGTTGGCCATGGCCAGTCCATCCGAATCTCAGAGAGGAATAAAAACGAATCTTGGTCTATATGTAACGCCAGGGTTTTCGACTTGAAAGATGGGCCCTCCCTCACAGCTCATCATCTGCTTTAAAACGAGCAAGTGATGGATTCATGTTTTTGTAGTGGCGAAAATGAAGCTCATGCTTATTTAAAAAACGAGAAGGGTGAACGCTCTGTTCATTGTGTATCGGGTGAAGACCTCGGTACGGGTACAGCAATTTGGGTGAGGCCTTATGCACTTTCAACATCATATTCATTCTACGCCTAGAGCCCCTTGGATTAGTATCTGCATCGCATGGCACAAGTAAACGAAGCGTTAAGCACGTTCTACGATGTGCTCGAGATGGAGCCCGTTATATATGTAGCAGGGCTTTATAACATCTATCAGTCCATAGTACATATATGTATGCACAGTAGTGCAGTAATAGGGGTTACTAATATTACATACTGTAAATCTTTAACTCTTCGTAAGATAGCGTACACTGCACTAATTATTAAATTAATTTAGTTCTGTGGCAATACTGTAAGACCACGTACTGTAAGATTCCGTCACTGAGCTTGTACTTCTCGTTTCCAGAAACTTTGAAAATATATGAAATATGAGGTCCAGGTTTCAGAAATTCTGAAACCGTTCAATTTCCGCTTGGCGGCCGTGCTCTGACGGAGTCTTTGCCATGCAACTGACCGTATTTAAACGCCGGCGGGATCATCCATGGGATCAACTTCCTTCCCCAACCAACTGAAGCGCAGCTCACCAACGATTTTAAGGTAGCCAGGTCACTCGCACAAGCCCTTGCAGAGCGAGGCCGAAGTTGAGATCATGTAGATGGGCAAGGTAAGTACACAAATCCGCAGATCCGCATTGCACTTTTACGCGCACAAGGCCTCTGAGGTGCTTCATATGATTGAAGCAAATATTTGCTACTCTTGACGCGGCTACGGCCGGGGTGACGAGAACCATACACGTTTATTTACCACTAAGATCTATGATGAAGCTATGCATCCCTCCCAGCCTTTTGTCTCTTGTCGACGTTGGAACTGACTTTTTCTGAACATGCTTTGCTTTCTATTGCTTCTTGTTTCGCAGTCGTCGCCAGACATTTATTTCCATCTCGCTGAGGATGGAGGCTTCTCTGATTGACCATACCCTACCACCACGTCCTCTCAATGGCATTCGCTTTGAGAAGTGTGAAGTCCAGGTTCCATATCGCTTGTAGACACGCCAGGCTGATCCCATTTGGTGATGGGGAACAGATGCCTTCATAGTGATGGGTTTATACTGCAGTGAGCAGTGGATGGCACTCTATGAAAGTGCTCGTATTGAAATCGCGATGGGCCATATAGTGCATCAAGCCATGTCATGCTCCCTAGTATATACCCAGAGTTATATGCACAATCATAATTTATGCTTTAGTAGCCGATACTTTCTCTCAGCCATGCATTCATGTTTTGGGCTAGCAAACCCTCTGGATTGGCTCTGCGAGTCGAAGGTTTGACCTCAATGCAAGCTAGATGTTGAAGATCAATGGCGATTCGTAAGCGGAAAGACGACGCCGATTTGTTTAATGTGAGCTGTACGTTAAAGAAGCATGTTTTGGTGGGGGGCAGGCCATGCCTAGAAGAATTGTAATCTGTAAAGGGTGGTAGAAGAAGCATAATTTTGGTTGGAATGTGCTAGGAAGCCGGTATTTATGAGTGTTATGACTGTGAAAGCAAATATGCTGTTTTGTTGAGGTCGTATTTTATCACTTAAATGTCGTGCGGGTCATGTACAAAATGCAAATACTTCCTTCGCCAATAAAATGGCAACCTTTTATTTTATTGAATGCTGGGGCCCGGAAGTTGTTGTCATCTGATGCAGTGTGCATCAAAGCCCTTTCTTGTTTACTTGGTTTGTTCGTCGATGACTTGCACTGCACCTCTCCTGAGCAAGGCGGAATACGCCTATGAGTTTGCAGTCCTTTGCCCTCGCGGCAACGTGGGCTGCAAAGTTTGCAACCCCCGGCAAGATCCTTTGCACAGGTGCAGCTATTTAATCTGGGGACCAGCTGTACAGACTAATGACCATGAAGTTACAGACCGCCGTCCACTATTGTTGATGATGGTGATAATTACAGTACTTCACAGTACTGTAGTGCTCCTAGGGCCGTTCCAATGTCGCTACAGGAAAATATGGCCAATAAAATATGCATGCTATGCAGCTTTTCATTGGCCATATTTTGTATCAAGCGCTACATGGACGATGCAGTCCGAGCTTGTTTCTTGCAAGTCCCAAATGCAATATAGTACCGGTATGAGGAGCAAAACCGAGTACATACAGTACAGTGCGTGAATATAAAAACGAGGGAAAAGAGGTAGATTGAACTGAGTACTAGGGGTTTCAGATCTGCTCCAATTTTGATTAAGGCAAACTAGAATGACCGACGGGACACGGGAACGGGAACGGGAACGGGAACGGGAACGGGTAGGGGACAGAATGTTGACGGCGGCGCCCAAAACGAGGCCCGCCGCAATTGGCCGCGCCCATAGCGCGCGCCCATAGCGCGCGCCCAACGCGCCGTCTAATTATACGCCGCGCCTCCGCGCCGGGGCCGTCACGGGCGGCAGCAGCAGCCCGCCGGACCCGGCGCCCGCCCGCGCCCGTGTGCACGCGCCCCTCCGGCACCCAATGCCCGCGCGCCAGGTCTGTTGCCGTGCGAGCGCATGTGCGCGCGCGCCGTGTGCCCTGCCCGTGCCCTGCCCGTGCCCTGCCCGGGCCCCGTCTGGACGGGGACGGAGGCGGACGGAGGCGGACGGAGACGGACGGAGGCGGTCGGTGGCGGACGGTGGCGGTCGGTGGCGGACGGTGGCGGACGGTGGCGCGGACGAATGGCAGCGGCGTGCAGCAGCGGCAAACCGCCCGCCTGCCTGCCTGCCTGACTGACTGACTGACTGACTGACTGACTGACTGACTGACTGACTGACTGACTGACTGCCTGACTGCCTGCCGCTAAATTGACGCACCGGCGGGCAGCCCTTTGCACAGGCCCGGCCTAACACGAGAGGCGCAGCGGCACACACAGGCACGGGCGCAGGCGCGCGCGCGCAGTAAAAAAAACATATAGCCGTGGGCAAAGCGGGGGAGGCGCCCGGCGACGCGTCAGCAGGCACGCGGCGCTCACAAAGGCAGCACGCACCGCGGCGGAAGGCGGCGGAAGGCGGCGGAAGGCGGCGGAAGGCGGCGGCACTGTAATACCT
>JAUBNZ010000082.1:0-27091 GCA_032355485.1 Bonnemaisonia californica
TTGGGCCGGGTCACTTCGGTCTTCGCTTTCGCGGATTCAGTAGCAGGGCCGTCGCGGGTGATCAGGTAGACCTTCTGGCCGTCGTTCATACGAAGCGATCTTATTTTACCAGGATATATCGCACGGATGTGCGTGTCAATGAAATTGCTGCCTATGATTCAAGGGACGGCCAGGTTGGGGACGACCAGAAACCAGTGGCTATAGACGCGACGACCCAATTGGAGACAAGTGCGTATTGTGGTCGACGGCGTTAACCGATTCTCGTTGGCATCCACCAGTTTGTACCCAATCGAGGCCTCCTTCGCGGCATCTTCCCAATCGGATGGCAGGGCTCCTTCCCTAAATAGACTAGGACCAGAGCCGGAGTCCAACATCGAATGGTGGAAGTGTAAAGATTGGTGGTTGATACCGATGAGAGTTTCGATCTTATAATTCGACACAGCTGACGACAACAGCTTTCTCTCAGTGGGTGTCGTCAGGACGGGGACAGGGTCCCGTCCTGACAATTGCGTGTTGGAAATGAATGCTGACGCATCCGATCTCGTCGCACAAGTGGTAGGAGGCTGCGAGTCACCCGTTACGCACCCTCCAAGACGTTTTCCGGAGGATAATCGACGGGGTGATCAGGTGGCGTGACCGGTTGGCGATAAGCCGATTGGGCTGAATCCCGTGTCAGGATGTTTGGCGAACCCGCTTCCGGTGGATCCTGAGCCAGATCAGGCATTCCTTCGACGGCGTACACTTGAACGTTGCGTTAGATGTTGAGCTCCGAAGCGGTAAAACGTGCGTTCGTATGCATCTGGCGCACCTGCATGCAGTGTTTCACGCGTTTCGCGATCTCTGCCAACTCGGCGGCGAGTTCTCCTTCAAACACCGGGTCGATGTAGAGGAGTCTGTAGAAACGGTAGGACAGCGCTGTGTTGAACAACTCATTCAGAGGAATGATCTCGTCCAAACCCAGATAGCGGGGTCCCTTCCCGTTTACATCGCGGGTTGCGAATGAACGGGACTCCTGGGCAAGATGTGAGGCGCCTCGTTCCACAGACGTTCGCCTTTCTCCGTGGTTCGACGGGATCCGAGGAATGGGCAACTCCGAGGGTTCGGCTTTCTTCGGTAGCCGGACCTCTAGCTCGTTCTTGATGAAGGCCTGGAGCTGTGGGATCACTTCGTCTATGGCGGCCTCGGTCAGGGAGCGAAAGCGCATGCTCCCGTTTCGCGGCCACGCGTCGACGCGGTCTTGATGAATAGCGATAGGAATTTCTTCCTGGACGATTATCGTATTTGATTCATCGTAACCGGGGTCGACGGTACTGGGTCTTGATCCGTCTTAAGAGCTTGCGCATAATACAGTGGTAACGGTTGTTGGCGCAGAAGTGAATAGGAAGGCGGAAAGAAGGCCTGCGGGAGCAGCGGCGTTGCTGTCGGGAATCTGGGGTGGTACAAGCGAGTGGAAGACTGCGCTTGTGACGGCGGCGGGAACTGCGTTGGTGTCCCGAATTTACCGGCGGTCCCCTGAGCCTGATGAGGCGTGGCGGGGGTTGCTGGCAAGGCTGGAATCTTCGGGGGCGGAGGGTTTACACCCATGGCGCTCCAATCCTGGCGGTCCTATGACTTGTACGGGAAAGGGGCAAGGATTTGCGGGGCCGACACCACCCCGGCTGGGGTAGCCGGGCTCGCTATGGCTTGCGAGACGAGGCGTTTCCCAGCGGCGGTGATCGGTATCGCGACGCTTTGTAGCGCGTCATTACACGGGGGAGGCTCGACGGGCGCGGAGGAATATTTTCCCGGCGGACGTAGGTTGCGGGTCACGCCGGGAAACATTTGTAGGCATACGCGAAAGAGGTAAAATGGGTTTTTTGTCTGTCCAAGGGTACTCTCAGAGGACGAGCCTTCGAGATTTCGGGCTTCGCATCTGTCGGGGATGAGTCTTTACGACCGGGTGATTCCCAACCAAGCTGCTGCTCTTGATCTCGACTTTTCGGTTGACTTGTAGACCGTAGACAAGAGAACGTGGATAGCTCGCAACGAAGAGTACGAGCACTCTTCTTGACTTGTATGACAGGGCTTTTCAGACTTCCAGCTTCTAGGTTGGGAGACCAATATGGGACCGGAAAAGTTGGAAGACTGTGGAGGTCCGGGAAAGGTTCGTACCTGGGGAAAAGGGGTAGGAAACGGCCCTAGAGAGATCCCTCGTAACGCGGCAGCGGTGGTAGAGGTAGGGACTGAGGGATCTGGGGAGCGGACCAGGAGGAAGTGGGAATGAGGCGAGTACTCGTGTAGCTCAAAATCTTGAATGCACGGGGGTGCCATTATCCAGATGCCAGGGGTTCTGCGAAGAGACCCCTTGCATTGGCACAAACCCTAGAAGCCGGTGGGCTGACAAATGCACACGCGCGCTAGCAAGCGGTAATGAGAAATATCACGCGGGCGCGAGTTGGCACGAAGCACAACACTAATCACCAGGGTTTAGGTCTGTGACTTACCTCCAAGGTCGTTTGCCCCTTTTACTGGTCGTCGGTCGTGTTTCCCCGACTGTACTTAAGGGTGTACCAAGCACTTACTGTAATGCTTCCTATTGCATGCCAGTACTGTAAGTGCCTAGCTAGTGTATCAGTAAAAGTTAGTGCTTCTACGTCTATCGTCAAGTTTAACTAACTCACAGTACAAGTGTACTTTGCTAAAGGGGTGCCACGTGTTCCAGTTGGAGGCCCACACTGCTGTCGCGCTCGCGCAGTCGTGGTGACATCGCTGTAAGGTCGCGTTGAGATGCAACTCCTGTCAGGTCTGACACGTGTAGGGGGGGCACCTTTCGTGGAAGCACGGTTACGTCAGTTTGCATCAAAGGGGAGCGTCTGTCTAGCCCAAAGTACCGCGAGGCAGCGGTCATCCATCCGTGGCAGGAGCAGGCAGGAGTCCTTGGTCGCCGGTATAATAGGGGTACTTGCTAGTCCACTCTTCCGGGCTCGGAACAGGACTCAAAACATTTCTACAACAACAAAGTCATGCTGTGTGACAGTTTTGGTGTGGTTGGTACTGCAGTTCTGCAAAAAGGGGAAGGAGCTGAAATTGATCTAAAATGCAGCATGCATAATCATCGCACCATGGAGTTTCAGAAGGACAGGACAGGACCTCGCAACAGTTCAACATATTAATACTTTCCAGTCCAGTGCGACGAAGAAGTACCCTTACTCTTTTCCATATGTCGTCTATATGCCCACACTTCTCCAAGATATTCACACAGCCTGTGTTTAGGTTTGGGACCTTAATTCTATTGTTGCACCCAACGTTCAGGTTACAGTAGGAGCACCCTATCGAGGCATATAAAGTCTATTTGTTTCGGCCAACGTCGTTAAACGAACTTTTCTTGCTTCCCACATCAACTTTCCAACTTACTATTTTCCATTTTCGAACATACTCCAAGGATGGATTGTACGCACCAAACGTAAGACTTACATTTTACAGTTTTCATACGGCATGATTGCTACGTGGCAATCATGCGGTGAAAAATCAATAAATCGTGCGTGTTTTTATTGTTTACAAAACAGACAAAATATTAATGTTTGCTTAATTCAGTACTAACATATAAACTTCAAAACGTGTATTCAAATCTTGTACCACGTCTACGAAGAAGGTAACCTCGGTACCACTCATTTTTCGCGGATTTAGTGTGTTTCACTGTTTTTAGCATGCCAGTCCCATCACTGATGAAATTTTAGTTCCCGTAATCCACTCACTCTCCATATATTTCATATTTTCGGCACCGGGCTAGTAGGAAACGTTTTCGGCACATTGACCATTATTAACATGTAGTAAGAAATGAAATTTTCCGGAACCATAACCAGCTAAACGTACTGGTACGTCGCCAAGTCATATAACAAGCTATACAAATCTGGTATGCTCAGCAAAGTTAGAAGCCTCGGCCTTGGTAAATCAAACTTAAATAGAACTGTTAGGACGTTCAATGAAGACAGGTCCAATCTGTCCTCCACTAGAATTCCATAATCTCACTTTTCATAACTGACAATAATTTATTAACATGGCAATGCAAGACTAGAAAAAAGAGGAGTTGAATGCTCTACTAATGTTGGTACTATCCTCCACCAAACTTTACGGAGCTGAAATAACTCTTATTGATAAAGATAATGCATTTCCAAGGCATTCTGATTTTTTATTTTGTATTCCGATTTTCCGCAAAGTTGCGTTCCTTACCGAGATACGCCGATCTTTCAACATCACATGATTGCGACAACCCCTTGGGCTCGGTGTTACATTCTGAATACAGATCCATTATCGGTGCACTCATTAACTTCGCAGTCTGCACAGGCCCCGACTTGTCCTTTGCAGTTTTCACGCTAGCAAGTGATGTCCACGCTCCGACAGATCGCCACCGTTTACTAATTAAACGGGAATTACGGTACTTGGATGGAACAACGCATTACGGTATGCAGTATATGCAAACCCCAATCACTCAGCATTCCCTAGCTGCAAACGTTGATGCCGATTGGGGGGTTGCAGTGAGACTCCACACTCAACGAATGGGTGCATCTTTAGTGTCAATAGGGAATACATACAATGGAAAAGTCAGCGACAAACAGTTAGTGCACTTTCATCTGCTGAGTCCAAGTACATGGCAATTTCTACATGTGCTAAAAATTGTCATTTGGAAAAGACGAATCTTGTGGGAGATAATGATGAAGTAAGCCTTTTGATATGGAGGGCTCAAGTTGCATGAAACCAACACGTGTGCTTTCGGAAAGCACAGCAGCCCTGGCTCTAGTGAAGAATGAATCAGTTGGTGCGAGAAACAAGGACATCGACATCAAGTTCCACCATTTGAAAGATTTGTAGAGGAGAAACACCAATGCGGTCATTTATGTGCCATTGAGTGCAAATATTGCAGACATATTGACGATACCCGTTATATACAAGACATTGCATCGGCTAGCAAGTTGCCTGCATTTATTGTAAGAAACACTTCACCAGGAGAGCAACATAAACGCCATCTACCAAACTTTGTCAACGCGATTGAACGGGCCCAGCTATTCTGCCTCCAACATCAACAATTGGAAACTGCACCATGTTCTATTCCAGTATTTCATCATCACCCATAATGACCATCTCATGCGGAACAACCGAAAGCCAAAACATTATCGACTTTACCAACCTTCTCCACTCCATCATGCTTGTCACTTCGCACTCAAACACTGGACGCACAAACGCACGCTCGCACGCTCCAAGCTGAAGACATGCTTACCTACTGTGTTGACATATTTTGCCGAGGTAATGTCACACAATAGTACGTCTCACTTTACAGAGGCTTTCTCGACAGCCAAAGAACTGGATACTTGCTTGATACTCCGATCCGCAATCGTTTCAAGTTTCCAGCGACCCCCAACGCACACTCCAACGCTATGGTACACATACCCCTCAACGCTTTGCGTCTTCCCAGACAGACTTCCGCGCTGAACCCGTCATGCAGCGGTCTGACGGACACCGAAGTGTCCGTGCGAGTGGGGCATATTCGAGATTGGTTAGTATGAGAATGTTATATGGAGGGGTGAATGAACTTACGCTATGAGATCCGAAGGAGAGTTGCAGCGGAAGGGAATAAGGTCGTGGAAGGTCACAAAGGAAGCGCCAGCGAGAATGGCAAAGCGGAAGAAACACGAAAACCGCAAGAACAGGGAGTGGTCGTAGTTGTCATCGAGAAGGTCAAAGACGTCTGAGTCAAGGCACGAATATGTTTTGTCCAAGCAGGGGACTACGTGGTACAATGCAAAGTGCAACGTTCAGAAAAAATGACCTGTTCACATTGTCAAAATTTTTTAATTGTGTGCGAGACACAAATTCGTAAAGAGTACGAAGAAAATAAACTAAATCGAAGAGGACTACTTCGAGCATGAGTTGTGGAAAAGCACAACTAACCAGTTACGCTCATCATCGTCGAGAAGGACGAGACCGTCGAAGAGGGGTGCTAGATACAACTGGATACTAGTGCTCTACAGTGTCAATATACGACGGTCGATATGTACCATTTGTGCAAGACGCCTGAGGTAATCTCGGGAGATCAGAGGTGATCGGAGGAGCGACACTTGTTTATTGTGCTACTTAACTTATATGGGAGTGAGTCCCATTTAGTAAAGGGAGGACCACCCTTTGACAAACTAAATTAGATACTCTTTCTTTCAGTCTTGGCCTCAAAGACTATGCGTGAAGCAACATTACGGGTATGACACAAAGCAACTAACAACCTGTACTGCGCAGCATTTACAACATAAGGAGAAATTACAGAGAGGGGGCAGTCACATTGACATTGCATTAGCAGCAGTGTAAGATCTCACAACTATTATAAATTATCCTGCTTGAAATACTATACGTGTGTGACCTTTACAACAACACTGTAAGATATCTCTGAAGGACACGTATTAATTTAGAAAACACTTGACGATTCAGTATCAATGGCGCCGTTCATGGAATGTAGCGAATGGTATACAGTATGATACGCCTCGGTTAGCCTCCTACCTTCCAACGGCTGCTTGAAGTGGACAGACACCTTAGATACCTGTATGACAGCACTGAATGACATACATTAGATATCGCGTCATCGGCAACTCATTCCTTGGAGTAGGCAGGGGGGCGTCTGGGCTCTATACCGTGAGAGCGCCTCCATACGGGGAGCTGCAGAAGAAAAGAAAGGCATTGGAAGTCTTTGCCATGTATGCATATACAGCGCAGCAGTCTCTAAATTTCAAATTCAAATAATACATCAACCAGCAGACCTTCCCAGACGGGCGCAATTTGTGCTTTCTTAGTTCTGAAATGACCAAACATACTATCTCTTGTATGTTGTATCAAAGCGCAATGAGATGTAGGTATGGCTTCTGACTTGTTTTATAGCATGCAGTATGGTGATAGTTTTCTTTGGGTGTGTCGCGCTTTTGACGCAAGCAACACTTTCTACACCAGAACAACAGTAAGGGAAAACGGGATGTAACGTTGCTGATGGGTTGATTCAGTTGTGCCATCTCAGAGTGCCACAGTGGTGTTTCAAGTATGTTGAGTCATTGCTCTCAATCACTTCTTCCTGCATGCATCGACGAGAAAATAAAAATATATATAGTAAAGCACATACAGTAGTAATGTCATCCTTTTTGCAGTAAAAGCTGCAGCCTTACTACGCATTTCTACATATGCCAGAGCTTTACTCGAGTTTGAAAGCAACTCAGAGCATCTCCAAGATGTGACGTTATGTGATTGATTGATTGATAAAGGTGTCTTGATGTAGGGTAGATCATCTAGCCTCTAGATCATCTAGCCTCTAGATGACCACTCCGCTTTACTCTAATCGAGAACTTGTCGACCGTGCCTTCCTCGGGCATCGAATTCGAGATCTTGTTTTTCTTGCTTTTGTACGGCTGCAAACCACTACACCACAGGGGAGTTTGAGTTGTTCTAGAGCTGAAATGATTGCTGTCCACAGAACAAATTGTCACCCCAGCCATTGATATCAAGAATCGTATCCGCAAACGACTAAGTGACACTTGGCATTTTGGGCTACTGTGCTTGCCAGAAGAAACATATTTTTCTTGTTGTCATAATATGACAATATTATTGTTTACATGTGCGAGACAAGCATCGATATATAAAATATACTTGCCGTCTGAAGGGTACCGGGGCACCCCTCGGTACCAGAGGTACCCAAGTGTATCCCTGGTACAGTACCTTTCGGTAGTATAATAAAGAACCAGCGTTTTCTTTGCACTATCTACCCTTCCGTAGAACAAATTTAAAAAATACTGAAATATTTATATTTCAGTACTTTTTAAATATATATATGGCTAACGTATCTAGGCTGCGACATACAGCATTCCTCTGTAGAACACAGTGGCTTATTGGGGGAGCACTACGGTACCCTTCGGTACAGCATGGTGCATATCAAGCGGACTCTAGTCTCTATCGTTGAGGCTGGAATGAATTGCGACAGTGACCATGATATTATCATGATCACTGTCACAATTCATTCCAGTCAATATCATGTCATGATAATATCATGGTCACTGTCGCGATTCATTCCAGCCACATACATATATTTATGTTATTTACACATTATGTGATCGTCAGATTGTCCAACAATCCGGCCTAAATGTCTCAAGTGGCCAAAGATCCGTGTCGACACAGGCGAGTGCTCGAGAACGTATCACCTGACCTCGGCCCACACATCGTACAGTGCAGTAAAGTTCCCAGATATTTCCGCTGCGTGCTAGGAAACTTTTGTTCCTTCCATGCATACTTCAAAAATCCCTTGCAGTAAGAATACAGCACAAGATATATACCACAACCTTGAGTATATACAAATTTGATTTAACTTAGATACTACTGAGGGGCACCCCTGGGTTACCGCGGTTACCTGCGTAGAGTACCTTCCAAGCCACACTCTGGGCTCCAAAAACAAATCTACCTCAAATCTGTATCTACGTAGAAAACGTTTCCATTTTGACGTTCAATGAGTACTCCTCGTACTGTACTGCAGCAACAATGCAACAATGTAATTTGATTAAATTTCAACTGCAGTAAATCATACTCTTCCATCGTTAGATGCATTGGTGGTTCCTATCCCCTACAGAATCATATGTGTATTGCTGTCCTTACTGCGGCTTCTCTAGATAGGTCACACGACACTGTAAATAGCACCCCAACCCACCCACCCACCCACCCACCCATAACTACCTTTTCATCACAATGTATACATCAAATACTGCTACTACCACCCTTCGAAGGGTGTTCACATACAAAATACCACACAACAGAACTATGGAAAGGAAATTCGTAAACCCATACGTTCAAGACATACTGTATGTCAACAACGATCCGAGATACATTTCATACTTTCCTTCTTATCCTAAATGAAATTCGTTTTCAATCGTTCGCCGTCGCACACATCTATCTACCGAATGATAGATATATGTGTAGGCTCCCTGTTACAAACTGAACGTTGAAGCAAAAGAACATGGGGTATTTTACTTTGAAGAATCGCTGCTTCGAATGGCTTCCTAATATCACATATTCATTCTATTATAACGTTGCAAATCTTGAATGTCCACCCGCATTTTGTCAAAACGGGCACCATCTTCTAGATGTCGTTTGATTGCAGAACCTGAATCAACTCCATCTCCAAAAAAAATGTTAATATAGTATTCCGCGATTGCCAATGGTATTCTTCCATGTTCCTTGCATTTACAAGGGTTCATACAATTTCGATTTTCCATACAGCAACTCTTTTGTCGTAGTTACAAAAGTGCATCGAAATCTAATGCATGGATCAACACAGATCCATGATAACAGCACTGGACTGAACGCACCCCGATTTGCCGGTGACATCTAGTCATGGCTCAGAATTTTGGGGAGAGGCCATCACCTAATCATCAATCCCATTGCTCCCAGGTAGAGAGAGGGGTTCAAAAAACATCCAATATACGCTGAAAACCTACAAGTTGAATGACAGAAGTTCTTATAAGTACAGACACATCCGATTACTTCAACAATCGAGCACTCTTCAGCACTGCAGCCCCGACTCATCTACCATCCCACCACTTCTTCAAACTGAGATATCCATCATGAAGTTCGTCAGCGCTGCTTTCATCTTCTTGCTTGCCACCTCTGCCGTCGCCGCATCGGTGGACACAGCTGAGCACCAAGCAGCCTCTTCATCACGCTCAGTGTGCCGAAACGTCTGTACTTTTCCCTCTGTCGCCAGAAGGCAATGCTCTCGCCTGAGCGGTATTTGTGAAGTAGTATCATGTGGCCGGAGAAGCACAGCCAGGTGTGCACCAACCCCTCCTACTACGATGCCTCCCACGACTACGACGATGGCTCCTACTACTACGACGATGGCTCCTACTACCACAACGATGGCTCCTACTACCACAACGATGGCTCCTACTACCACAACGATGGCTCTTACTACTACTACAACGCCTCCGCCGTCCTGTCCCGACATTTGTAGGCGTGGTCGTCGCGGCAGGCGTGTTGCTCGTCGCGAATGCAGACGACTCCGTCCGTTCTGCAGGGTTCGACGCTGTGGTCGCAATCGATTCTGGTGCACGAGGTCTCGATTCATTAGAGACTAGTAGTACAATCCTGATATCAGTGGGACTACTGGGGCGGAGAGATTGGAGTCAGATGGAGTGATTTCCGAATGGGTTTACGTTTGGCAATTGACGGTGGCCTATCTATATCTTTCTCTCCCCGAAAGAAATCTGTACTTTGGCTTCATGGTCTGAGGAGAGATTAGGCGTCGCTCTTCTTCCTTCTGAGTTTCAGATATTGTGGTTAGAGAAAATAAACCTGTCTAGCTTGATAGGAATGCACTTCTTTCCGTTACTTACTATGTTGCTTGGCTTTTTACGCTTTTCAGTTTCACCCTGTCATTGTACTCTACAGATGGTGAATTTGTTCCATAATTGCCCCTCGCGCGCTCGGAGAAAATCCATGTAGATCTATTAGATCCAGATCCACGTAGATCTGATACCAAATACACTCCGACACATACACATCTGAAATAGGGTTATTCGAGTGTCCGGGGCCCCTTGAAATCGGTATCTGAGTACCAGCTACTACTACAAGAAAGTACTACTCGTAGGTATAAAGCATATCCCATTCGCAGATCTTCATCGATAGGGTTTCGGAAGCTAATCATACCTATCCTTCTGTCGATAGACTGCACGGCATACTAATCTATTAATCTGATCATTATAGCAACAGCTCATGGCATTTAGTCGATGGAGCATCCCTCCGCGAGAGTCCATGTAAGGCTGCCCGGCAGAGTCTCTCACATCGAAGTAGGAAACTGAACATTTTGGAGTAGTTTCCTTGTCCTAGTCTGAAGTTGTTCTGTCTGTGTTCTCTTCTGTATCTGCGAGCGAGTATGCTTAAGATCGCACTCCACCCATACCAGTACCGTTCCGTACAATACTAAGTGTAGGTTGTCTTACCGTACTGTGTTTTGACATTAATGTCCACTTTAAGATACATATTTAATTTGGGTCATACTTTAATGTTATGGAATCAATCACCGTTGCTGACGATGGCGTCACCCTATATCGAAGAACATTTCACCATATAGCTACGGTAGCTTTACGCTACAGTAGGTACCCCAGTTTAGTGCACATACGCGGAAGCCAAGCAAAGCATAAGGGCACTAAATCAGACTGTGTGCTAAAGTAGAAAGCATCAATTTACGTACGTTAAAGCTCCTTATTCGGCCATCGAGGGGAGGTACTCATCTAGACGGGCCTGGCGGGGGGTCCTACTAGACATTTTCGCTTTGAACAAAGCTTGGGTCGCTCTATGAAGGTGGTACATAACCTCGATATATTGCATTACATCTGCATCTGCCTGGAGGACTCCAAAATGGGTTGCCGCTTCCCCTATCGTTGCGGACGAGACTGCACTAGTTGTTTTAGAAACCAGGTCAATCACACTGTCCGAGTTAACATACCCGAGAACTGCAGAATCTCCATTAGCCTCTTCGAGAAAATGCTCCACATCCTCAAGGGCCTCAGTGTGCATCACCTGGTGGACATCCTCCGTTTCTTCAAGGTCTGTCCAATTATGCACCGTTTCTTCAGAGAGGGTGCCTTTTGCTTCTAACACCCATTGATCGTCGCCATCATACATTGAAGATGCCAACTGTGAATATGCCCACCACACGTGACACACTCATGGATTATAACAATTGGCGTTCCTCGCTCACAAGAGTCTTCAGCGTAGACTGAGAGCACGGTCATCCTTGCGACGAGTCCCTAAGAATCCCTAACGGGAGAACAATCCAGATGCTGAAGGGGAGAAAGTATCTTGCGGTTCTTTGGTGACATGCAACAGAAAAGTGCTCTTGTACCGTTCCAAAGTTACCCTACATCTCTACATACGATCCCGAAAGCGAGTTGGACTTGTGTAAGATGTTTAAAAGTTTTGCTTGGGAATCCAATGGGCGCTAACTCGGACTTTGTGCTAAATCGGGGTGCACTAAATCGGGGTACCCTCTGTACTCTCAGAATATGGGTTTCCATAATGCCCCTGAGAAGTGTGCCGATACTTTAAAAGGCTACCTGGACAGTCCTCACCTTGGAAGAATACATTGAATTTGTTTCGGAATCCCCTGAGACTACTCCTATTCGCGCAGAACGCGACGCTGAAAATGAGGGTGTGCTCGAAAAGGCCTTACAAACCGCACCCCACCCCTTTGACCGCAGGCATAATGCTGTTTCCCGGCATTCTAGGGCAGCTGAATTGATGATGGGCGTGTGAATTCCAGAAAACACCTTACGCTCTAATTCAGGCAGTCTCCATGCCTTTTGCAAATGTTTTACCCAAGTGCTAGAGTTCATGGACGAGAATCTTGCAACTGAGCCCCATGAGGGCAGTCTGGTATTCAGCGAAGAAGCGATCCGTCCAGACTGGGAGGCTAAGGTAACGAAGAAGACTTCCTCTACCGATGGTGATAGTGAGGCTATTTACTTGCCGTATGGCTATATGGATTGCACTGTTCGTCAATTGAAGAGCGTGCGAATTTATATGATAGAATTTGTTTTGAATTGCGGGGTCAAGGGCAGTGGTGCAGAAGTTAAGCCTTCCTACATGAAGGGCTACCTTATGAGTAGGGAGTTGAGATCCAATGAGGGGTTATGGTCTCAAATTACTCGAGGGGCCTGCTTTTAATTGCCCGTCTGACGGTCTCATGAGCGTTATTGACAATCGCATGAGTCTCCAGAAAGCATAAGGGGTTTATAAAGAAATCCATAATGTCTTATCTCAATTTGATGTCAGAGTGTTATATGAATCAAACAGCCTTTCCCGAGATACACCAACTGGATATTTGGCTAGACTAATATTTGATATCGCTTTGGTTACGGCAATGCGCCCTACCGCTCCTGCAACCCTATGTGTCTCTCAATTTAAAAAGGACAAAGTTAGAGAAAAAGATGATGGAAAACAAGAAGTCTGATTGGAAGGCGTATTGGAGCATCCAAGACAAAGCTGGGTGGATTTAATTCTGCCAATGAGAAGACGACAGAGGTTTTTGTATGGAATCATGAGACCTTAGGTGGTATTCTTAATGTTTATCAAGATATTGAGGACTATTCGGCTGTAAGTATTTCAATTACTGTGGTTACCGATCGCTTAATATTTTCCATGAACCATAACGGTAAAAGCTTGGATTCATTCTTCAAAAGGTAGCACTTGGGACGGAACAGCTTTTGTAAGATAATACGTGTTTTTTTTAAGAAAGAAGGGATCACAGGAGCTGGTGGGCGTCAAGGAATTACTGCCCACTGTCTACGGGCTACAGTAACTACAGCATTTCTATATGTTGGCCATGCCGATTCTTCAGTCGCAATGCTAACTGGGCATCGAGACCCCACGAGTTTGAGGCATTACTAGAATCTGTCTGGTACGCATGGGGAAAAAGCAGCGAGATAATCTGGCTGGAATCAATGATGCAAAAAATGACTTCTTTAATGTGTTTCTTTTGGCAAACGCAAGCTACCAAATTCCCCAGTAGAAATAGAAGGCCATGGTCCTTCTCAAAAATATGAAGAAACTGAAGAGAAGTAGGGCTCTGGGCATAGCAATGCAGCTGGAGCACAACTCCCAGATGGTCTGAATTTACTTTCAGATGTGAAAAGAATCACTGGTGGCCATTTTACGGTGAATGTCAACGTCGACTAACCTTAAACTGGAAATTAGAATAAAAAGTCAGAGTGAGACATATCTATGTCTGCTCTAACAATTAATCGTAAAAATTAGCTTTGCAGTCCATTTGGTTTCCAATGTTTACTATCTTCAAGCTCATATTAAATTTTGAATAAAATTTGATTGCCAGACATATATATGTCGGCTCAGACCTATATACGCAGATATATATATATCTGCGTAGACATATTTGTGTTACCGCCAATGTCAAAAAACGGTCGGTATACAAGTACACAGTAATGAATTATCTCCATGCAGAGAACGCGAAAATTGTGAGGCATGTGTGGATGTGAGATATTTTTCTATATTTTCTATACATATTATGCGATCAGAAGTGAAATGTGAAATATAGCGAAGCTGTCGTGGGAAGATACAGTTTCCTACATACGTTTGATGTTGTATGAGAATCGCATTAATGAGATGTTTCCTGGAAAGAGATACAAGTAGGTAGAAGTATGAAGCGTCAAACGTGTATCCAATTAGAAATAATTGTTGGAATCCTTCTACACTATAGGCCCGCAAGGGCCACTAACCCACATCGTGGGCCAATCAGCCCCGGTACAGCCCTGGAAGAATCTGGAAGCTCCAGACTGTACGAATGAATATCCCACCTCCGCTGGAACACGTCCTGAAGTTCCGACCAACGAAGCGAGAAAGAAGCACGCAACCGAATAAGAAAAGTGGGGAGGATTCCGCCCTCAACGACTTGTCAACACTAGTAAGTACTCTACTCTAGCATAGTCCCTTCTCCCTTTCCCCATACATAGCCCCGTCAGTGCACAGATCCCCGAGTTTCCCTCTTTATGGCAGGCACTCCACGTGGTGCCTATCACAATAATTTCTCAATTACCGTGAGTGGTGAAAATTATCAATAATTATACATTTAAGTGTGTGATTAAGAAATGCCAGCGACGCGTACAAATATATACATGTACATATGTACAGTGCGGTCCATAAATATATCCTTTTGAGGTGAAACTACTATATCGACGATTACTGATGAAATTTTGGGATTTTAGTAACTTGAGCTCATTTTTGCTTTAACATAGTGTTTCAAAATGATAGCCATTTTATAGAGAAGTTCCACTATCCTAGTTCTAAGATTAGTATCTCGATACTAATATAGGCCCTACTGCATCCCCCCTCCTCCCCTCTCTTGACACATGCTCAATTGTAGCAACAGCATCATGGGCCGAGGTAAGCCATTGGCGAAAAGCAAGCAGTTATCCATCATGGGCCTCAACGGTGGAGGTTTGACACCAGCCGCCATTGTACGTAAAATTAAGCGCGATCCGAAGACTATAGTAAAATTCGTACGTGATCTTGCAGGGTACGGTACGAAACGGTCACCTGGTCGCCTGCAAATCCTATCTAATTCGACCAGGAGAGGGATTAAGCTTAACTTATCGAAGGGATGGGATCTTGCAGCAAAATTAGGGGAAATCTGGGAATCACGGCGAGCTTTCAAACTGTCTGGAGGGAGGTCAAGCGTCAGAGAAAGTTCAAATGGGGAAGAATGAAGAAGACATTTGTCCTGACTGATGAACACAAAAATAGAGGGGTGACATGCTGTGCAATGCACTCGCATTGGATAGATGAGTGGAAACATGTAATCTATTCCGATGAGAAGAACTTCAATCTGGATGGCCCTGACTGCTACTAATTCTATTGGCATGATTTACTCAAGTCGAAGAAGGAAATTTTCACCTGTCATTCTGGTGGTCAATCTGTTATTGTATGGGCGGCGATTTATCATACTGAGAGGTCAGAGATGGCATTTATTGAAGGGAAAATTGTCTCTGCTCGATATGCAGAAATGTTAGAAGAGTTTCGGCTACCGTATGACTACTGAATTCACCGTGATTCTTTTGTCTATCAACAAGATAATGCACCGATCCATGATTCTGGGGCCATGATGCAGTGGTTCGAGTCTGTAAAAATGGATGTTCCCCAGTGGCCTGCCAGATGGCCTGATCTCAACCCAATTAAGGACATTTGGGGCATATTGGCTAGTTTTGTTTATGCTAATGGGAGGAAATTTCTTTCACCTGTCGATCTGAAGGACTGTATCAAGAAATGCTGGTACGCCATTGATTCAAATGTAATAAAAAGGCAGGTTGGATAGATGCAGAGGCGTTGCATAAGCATGATACAGTCCAAAGGGGCTAACATAGAATACTATTCATTACTTAAGACAACTTGCATTAGATAAAGGATATGTTTTTGAAACACCTCTGGGGTTTGGGATTAGTGGAAACTTAATTTTATTGTAATACTGCGCAGATGTGGGCATTTTATGCAGTATTAGTAAAGCGAAAATATTTTTGCATCAGACTGTATGTATGTTTATGGGTCGTAGGCACGAAACGAACAGTGCGAATCTTCAAAGGTACTCAGCGGTACACTTCAGGGTGCTTGAAAGGGCGTAACAATCATTGGTTATGTTTCCGTTCTGTTTGTATTTTTTTTATTGTTTTGAAACGAATTAAAAATAATTGTGATTGTACCGTTCAGGTTTGGAATTGAGTGCGTGAAATGTCCTCAATATCAAGAATAATTTGCGGGAAGAAGCATATACATGCATTTTCCTGTGGTCGCTGAACGATTACAGTAATATTGTGTTAAACAATATATATTACGAAATTTATTAACATAAAATCGAAATAATGCAGACCACTACGCGCCAACGCGATATGATATATGCATCATTAAAACCAACTTCAGGCTCTCACCACTGTTGGTAGCAGCCGTTCCACTCCGCAGCAAATTACATGAGCAGCAACATGTACAACTGGCAGGCAATCACAGTTGCAGTGAGATCCACTTATATAAGGTATTGATAATCACACTGAGAAAGTGGTTTGGATGCAAAGCTCAGGTTCCAGATATTTACCGGATATCTGCAGGGAGTATGTACGAGAGGTTAGGTACTGCCCACATACGTGTTCTGAGGTGATCTTAGCAATTTAGCCCTGAATATTTCAGTCCATTTACAAGTACACAAATAGTTTGAGTGCGATCTGTGAAACATGTATCGCAGCTGCAGTATTCATATAGTAGCAGTACGTTTGCACCCCAAGAAGGAGAGAAATGTCGGTGATTAAGTAAAAATGTATTAAAAATTATTATGATAAGTCCCGTAGGTGATATTGGCATATCTGAACAGTGGTTATCGTATATGGAACGGTGGGTATGTGTTATGAATTTAAATATAGAAAACATAAAGAAATGCCTTTTTCCGTTGTCTTGTGGTCTCCGTGCTATTGGGGAGTGCACAGTAAGGTTACAGGTCGGACCGAGCATGAAACGAGTTTGCTCGGGATCGGATTTTTATTTAAATATTTTGAGAAGACCGTCCTATTTCCTCATGTTCCGTACATTGATCGCCATGTAACCCTGTGAGTGGCCAGAGAGAGTAGTTGTGGTAGGTGTTGCACATTTTATGATAATGACGGGTTCTTGATACATTATGTAACCGTCTGCGATATAAATTGACACAAAAATAAAAACGGGTACACCCAGCGAGTACACCTTTTGCCTTCTTTTTAGAGTCGCCGAAGCGAATCACTACCTTGGGTCTGTCGTAAGTCTTTTGGCGAAGGCGCGCCGAGATCATCCGGGCAAAATATTGGCGGTGTTGCTGTGCGGACGAATACAGTTACTCTTAAGGTGGAGTAAGGTAAAATCTCAAGTTTGATACTTAGCACGTGCGGCGAGCCTTGGCCCGAACGCTACCCCTATCCCTACTGCCACCGCGTACATCCACCACTCCAAATCACGGAGAACCAATACCCAACGGGTACAAGCGTTCGTCTTCGAGCGTTTCGAGTCCAATCGTCTTGGAATCAGCTGACAGCGCGCTATCAGCTTGAAAAATCCGCTCTCCGCAGAGCCTATCGACGCTGGGTCTCGGCTGCTCCTGCATCCCAGCCTCAAACGCCAAGCCACATACACATTCCCACTCCGTCAAAGGGACGACCGCAGTCTACGACACCAGAAGAAGAAGAAAATCTTCGTCGAGTGTACTGAACATTTCGTGGAGATCAACACCCTGCTTACCAAGTCTGTTGTCAAAGAACGTGCTCAGCACTACATATAGCTCCAGTCGAAAGAACGCTAAGATCGAATTGGGTTCATCGACGACATGCCGTCCGGCATATGGCTCCGAAATTTCTGCCAATGGCACAATCTCCAATACAAATGGGTCCACATTTTCGAAGATCCACGACTAGAGGCGATCTCGGAGGGATTTGATCCGAGCATAATGCCAGAGTGAATGCAGTGATAGGTTGTTTTCGTATCAAGGAATCCCATTTTGTCTTCAATCTGGATCAATCCGGGGCGTCCTTCGATAAGGAAAGGGCTGGGGCCGCGCAACACCATCCTGATCCTAAGTACTGTACGGAACAAAGGCAAACTAGGCCCTGCAACTGGGAAGCAGGTCTTGTCCACCGGCGGGACTGCTTACAAGCCGGTGATAGTTTTTCGCGACAAGCAAGCACACTACCTGCGTGTTCGTGGACATGTGCTAACTGTGCACTCGTTTCTGCCTCTTTGCTATTTTTATTAGAGAGAAACGCTGGGTATGGACTCTGCTATAATGATCGACTGGGCTCAATAATTTTTGGCACAGAAAAAGAGCTCCGCGCACACGAGCAGCACCTTCTTCTCATCTTGGGCGGATACAGCGCTCATGTGCAATTCCATACCCTGCATCTCCTGAAAGAAAACCGCCTCATCGTCGTCTCTCTACCATCGCACACCAGCCATGTCACTGAGCCACTGGACGTTTCTGTTTTCTCTGCTTAAAAGTCATATTTACAGAAAGAGATACATTCATATTCAAGAAACAAGGGAGTCCTTGATGCATTTGATATAGTCAACTGTATCAAAACATCCTATTCAGCGGCAATGAAATGTCAAAACATCATGGATGGTTTCCAGAGAACTGGAATCTTGCACAGAAGCAGTGGCAAGGCAGCGATGGAACCTCCTTTGAATTTTTTCAGAGGAATGACGGACGAGATGCCAAGATAACAACAGATTTGCTTCTGCAGAGTTTTAAACGCCAGGCGCGAAATGTGGTACGAGACACCGACGTGAGAGAAGGAGGAACAATTCGCGTGAACACGCTAACAGGGGCCCACTTGACAAGTAGTGCGGTATTAGATGCGCTGCAAGAACGCCAAAATAGGAAAGAAGGGGGCACAAGCGGGGACACGACGATGATCAGAAAGAGGAGGCGCCATGTAAGGAACCAACTCTAGATGGCAGACGTCTTATCAGTTTAGCTTCTGTTAGCAACGTTCGTCGCAAAAGTTTGCAGGAAACGCGCAAGGAGCCCCGAAATCTCTGGAAGGCGACTGTGATGTCTCTGCGCAATTCTGAGGACCACTACTTTACTTTCGGCTCTATAATTTTGACGTAGTTTGCACCAACAATAGAAGTCAATGATACGGTGGAGAATCGAAAGACACACTTCAGCAAGTTCGGATGCATGGATACTGCGGTGCGCTAGGGCAAAGAGAATTACGTTTTCTGCACGGGCGGTAGAGGTCATATTCTGATACTTTGCACCGGTCCGTCAGAGGTGTGCTCTTCTGAACAGAAGGAGCGGACAAGCGCTCGTTGGAATGTTCGATCTCCTAAGTTTGGACGACCCATCCTCACGAAATGTCTTGTTGTGCTCCTCGTCTGCTCGAATATGAACTCATGACTTGAAATTTACTAAACATCAATGGGCCACGGTGCACATCTGAGGGATATCACAATAGCCTTGCCCGCCAAAGAATGCTATAAACTAGGTTTCTTTGCTTAGCGACTGCCTCCTGTTGGAAGGTGCTCTAGGTTTTGACTGGCACTCTGTCTGTAAAGAGGACTTCCAGCTCGCGCCTGCCGTTCGTTTCTCCAGAATAGAACAGCGAGGTGCAGAGATATGCCAAGTTGTTTGGAGTGATTTATTGGATGTGAGATGTGTGTCAATATATATCACGGACGGTTAGTGTGACATCGTTGATCCGCTTTATCCGTTTGGTTTTGCCACGTGAATTAAATTATGCTCGGTGGGCTAGGTGAAAAGGTGCAGACGGTGCTCGGATTCCTCAACCAGCAACCGGTTTTTGTGCTAGGATGTAAAAAACCTTGGAGTCTTCCCGCGGGAATCTATATCGGCCCGGCGAGAGCTGCATGGTAAAGGTTTGTTTTGAATGTGATAACGTATGAAAAAATGACACATATGGAAAATGATTTAATTCGAATGGTGTTTTACTCTCTTGGTGTTCGTTACTGAAAGAACTGGCACGAACGGTTGCATGTATCGCAAAGTAAGTAAAATTAGTTGCTAAAATGAAGGAATGCACAGTCATCGGCGACTCAAAACCCCGGGCAGTAACGTTGAGGAAAACATCTTCCCATATGCACTGGAAATGCACATGTTATGCATGGCTGGAGAGTAATCATACCTTTCCATTCACAGTGTGAAACGGACTGTACTAATACTCAATGGTCGTACTATACTATTATTATATTATTATAATTAAGTTATTCCATTATAAGTACATTTGAAGGTGCACGTTACGTGACTGCATGTGATCCGTTACGAACTGCCCCGTGTTTTAAATGAAACTGTTTTTTGGTATTGGTAGTCCCCTCCCTTGGGGGAAGGAAGGGTCTAGAAGTGCCCTAGCCTTCTGGTAGGCAGACAGTGTTGGTAGAGCGACTCCTCCAGGTGGAGTCACAGCACGGTGAACACTCGAGTGTTTGGGAGACCACAAACCTCGCTCCCGGCGTTGGGAGAGATCTCGAAGCTGGTACGACTCCTGAGATTCATAGGAATATGTGGTGTGCCCCGTGAATCAGGCCAGGAATCACCAAGGCCATCGTTACGCTACCTTCTCTCCAGTGAGAAGTGGGTTACCCGGGATGATTACAGCTCTCTCACGCAGGGAGAGTGAGCCTAGAGATGGCTGAGAAAGAGGGTTTTGAGGCAGGATGTTACTCGGCCTCGAACTGTCAGGGTGACCTACTCCGTTTCCGTTCTCAGGTGAGCGGAAGGCGCGAGGAAGGCGCTCTAACTGTTCTCTTCATCGGAGAGGAGATCCGGTAACCATAAGAGGCTACTGGAATGATCCCCCTTTGGAGGCGGATGCGTAGGGTCGAGATATCACTTTTGGCATGTTAGCAGCCCCGGGGTTTGGGGTAACTCACTGGAGAGGTATCTGAAGCGTATTAGGGCCACTAGACAGTCGGTAACCGAGCGAGTTAAGTAGGACCTCACGGCTAAAGTGGTATGTTTGGTCCTTATGGTGGGGAGACACAGAGCCAGGCGCTGCTAGTTATCTCAACGTAGAGGGAACCATCTAGGGTTGGACTCCTTTTCTTTGGAAAAGAAAGTTGAGGGTACTCGTGGTTGTCCCTCTTTATTTTGGGGCACCCCGCTAATCGATGCGCCCTTTATCCTATTTCGTCGTCTTCCGTTACTACATAATTATAATACTAAAGTAGGTTTACTAGTAATACCAGTTTCCACCTCTGAATGTGAGGTGTAATTCCCCTAGACTACTTAAGAAAGCTGTCCTTCCTAGTACTTACTCAGTATAAAGGAAGAGTTGTTAGGGTGTCTTACTGTAGCGGACGTTTCTGATATCTGGAAGCATGGAACTAGGTAAACGTGCTGCTTAGGTAACCTGCTTTACGAGTGACAGTGTCGCTCTGCTGTGACACTCGGGAGGTATGAACTACTGGAAGTGGCGGGCTTCATCGAATCGTGGGTGTCAATACCTAAATCGCTACAGTGCGATGTGGCCACATGTGTTGGCTTGGTAATCATTCAGGACCTTAGGGGAAAGTTGTAATTCAAGGGGGAGGGGGGAATCAGGGGATAATTTGAATATGAGCCCAATCAGGTTTGGCCCCGAAAGGGAGCGAATCCCATAGTACTACAGAAAAAACCAACTCTTTCCCTCCGTTATACATGCCTAGAAAACGAAGACCCCCTAACGGACGAAATAGTTAAAATGGAGGAACACCATCCTAACCTCTCACTGCAACCACCCTTCCAACCACATTCGCCGTGCCTCCAGATGACCGATAGGTGGAACTCGTTTTCGTTCAAGTTAATGGAAGATCAGAAGGGTGAAAGATCGTCTGCTCCAGTCATCGTCATCGATGATTCCTCTCCGCTCCCCTCTCCTCTCTCCCGTTCTTCCTCACCCACCCCTATCTGCCACTGCATCCCCACAAAAGAAATAGCCGTCTGGGATGTCGGAGGAATTCTAAAGACTGGGCAGACTACTGGAAATTCCGAACTGGTCGCACACACGCAGTACAACAACAAACGGCGGTTGAGGTCTGGAGCTTACGCAGAATTCAATATGCTTTGCCACGCTGGCACTATTGTCGAAACCCGATGGCTTATGTGTAAATATGCATCATCTGGGTCGTGCACTGTCGAGCACGGTGCCAAGAAATTCGACACAGCCCAAGGCATCACGACGACACTCAGCAGGCACTCCGCGCTTCACAACCGATCCACGGGAAGTCTACATTGGCTATTTCGACAAAATGGGGGCTGGGTAGAAGCCAAAGCGGAAGATAGCCGATGCCATGCTCTAGCCGTCATACAGTTCATGATTCTGTTCCCCTTTGCAGTTAACTCACCTTGAATGAAGAACTTTGCGAAGGCCTTTTTCGAAGCTCGTCAACGAACTACTGCCTCTGCAAGAGTCCATTTCGCTGACCTGATGCCGCGTGTGCTTACCGTGCGATACATCGTGTCCTGCTCGGCAGTAAAGCTCCACCAGGAGCTGGGAGATGACCTCGTCAAGTCAATGTCGATGGGAGGAGGTGTGCCAAGCGACGACTTGAATCAGAAAGTGCAGGAGAGAAACTATTACGATAATGTGATCCATTTCTTTAATGTTTCAACTGCTAACGTCATCATGGGTACACAGAATGTCTCTTTGGTGTCCAGGGTGCTGCTGTTGGAAGGGTACTTCGGCTCCGAGTCTGCCAGTGCTGTGCATGAATTCCAGCACATTGAGATAGACGAGCGGTTCGGGGTTGAATTAGATGAGTTAATGAAGCACTTCAATTTCGTTACGGACTGCGCCAGCATGATGCCTTGTGTCGTTGGTGCATCGAGTAGCAGCAGGAAGGCTGCTTTCAGCGATGGGTGGATGGGGTGCATATCCCACCAGCTGAAAACGTGCATGAAGAAGGCTTTATCAGACTCCGACATTCGACATAAGGGCAGCTTGTCCTCTATTCTCACTAATGTAAGTACCATGAAGACCATCATCCGCATTTTTGAACAACCCTGTTTATGTGAGAAGAAAAAGAAGTTTCTGCTGCAGGAGGTTGAAAACAGGTCCTGTACTACACACACTGTGGTGGAACGATTCCTACAGTGTGGGGGAGAGGTGCTGGATATTGCGGAGTGTATGTGGCATGCCAACTATTACGGCACATGCAGACTGTAATGGAGTCCTCAGAGAGGCCCAACATACAACGCTGCTGAAAAGGTTGCAGAATTACTGTACGGTCATGAAGTCCACAGTAAACATTCCAAACGTTATTGCGGCAGTGGCAACGACATATCACAAGGGACCTATGCTCTGTGATGTTGGGGTGTCTGGAAGAAATAGAAGTGTATAGTCTTTGGGTTGCCGGGTTTTTCCTTCCCCCTTGTTTACACAGTCTATCGTTTGTCCGTAATCGACACACCCGGAAACTCTACCGTATCAGAGGGGAACTTCTAATTAGGTCGATGATTACGGAAAAGCCTTGTTCGTCGATGCATAATGCTCACGAAGAGAGGCGTCTACCTACGGGGGTAGTAATAGAATTGAATGTTCTCTAGTGGATGCATTGGAATGCCCGAAATCTGCGTCATGTAGTAGTAATAGTAGCGATGAATTAGATAAATCTTAGGGGAAAACATTCTTTCGACGCTGCAGATCCCAAGCATGCCGATGATCCCGGCGTAGTGCGTTGGTGGTTGTCTAAAGGGTACGCATATTCAGCGTTGAAGAAAGTAGCTTTACGTATCTGTGGTACACATGTCTCCTCCTGTAGCTTAGAGCATAATTTCTAAGCTGTTATTCGTGTTGTGACGCCTGACCAATCTCGAATAAGCTCAGCAATCATCGACGGACTCATATTTAGTTGATCCGCTTTGAAGTCAGAAATTATCTAAAATATGTAACTTTTTTGATTCCTGATACCGCAGTGTCATATACACTATACTGTTCCCAGGACCTCTTGAGTATCAGTGGGAATTAGTATACATCGGTTTTAGAGTAATGACAACGAAACAGAAATGCAAAGTTTCCTGCTTCTACATTTTCAAAAGGGTGATTTCCGTTCACTGGTCTCTAGGGTAGGGGTAGAAAATGTGCAGAACGCAAATCCTTGGACTATTTATCCTATTTCTGATAAAAATGCCCAGCTTTCTTGTTCCTGCCATCAAATACGACGATGGAGAGAGTGTATCACCCCCCATTTATTCCATTTCAAGTGGATGGCGTCGTCATGCGGTGAGGTACCCGTCGCCCAGTGTTCAACGTAGTGCCAGTTCATTTTGCGGCAGAAGGAAAGATCGGACCGCTGGGTTGAGCTGCCGTACTCGGGCTCGTTCGTCAGAGTTTCAGTTAGTGAAACTATTCGACAGACCTGAGTTATTATTTTGAAATATGAGTCCGTTACGGTGCTCAAATTAGTCCTATCACGCATAATTTGGCTCGAAAATCGTTTGTACAGAAATATTTCCCGATTTTTATGCTGGGTTTGAAACGCCCAAGTAGTACTTAAGTACCGCTGGCCGTTCTTTTTTGTATTCTTAGAGGACCGGGCGACTAAATATGGTGCAAAGTTCTGCAATTACGAGCGGCCATTTTTTAATTTGGACGGGCCTTTACACCTAGAGGTTCAGGGTCACGCATGGAAGCAGTGGTTGCTTGTACTGGTGGCCCTTGTCATCTTTTTCTATTCGTGGGATGGTTGCTGCTGTGTTTCTAGTCGGACCTGTCTTTCCACAGGTTGCATCTTTCTATGTGCAATCCCGTATTCATTGTGTGTCTTGCGAGATCTGAACGTGGGGTTATTTCGATGATGTCGTCGATAGATGTCATGATTTCTCTTAGGACTATTTCCGAAGCTGACGGGTCTTTCATTTTTTGTAACCGTATTCTCTTTGCAGCGAAGATCCTTCTGGGGCGGGGCTTTGTGGAGGGATAGGAAACGTTCCCAGGTGGTACCGTAAGGCCATGGCACTGTTCATTGAGTTGGTGAGAGGGAGTCTCAATGCCGGTTGGGGATTTTCCTTTGGCGGGTTGGGGGATCATTCGGCCATTGTCCAGAGGAGCTGATGCTCGGTTTGGAATTTGTCATGCGGGTTTTCCTGTGCTGGGTGGACCACCATCTCTCGGAGGAATTCTACATTGCTTGTAGAAATACATTGCAAAGTTGTCGTTGCTTGAATCTTCTGGGTCTTTGCTTCCGGGTTTACGTGCGCACTGCACATAAAGAGCGAGGCTTGTATTTTCAGGTTTTGTGACGAATGTTTAGGCAAAAGTGTGCGATATCTTGCCAATGGGTCTGGTATTTCAAAATTGTACGGAGTTTGTTCCAATGGGCCGCAGGCAGTGATCCCTTTTCGTTAGCATGGTTGAGAAGAATGAGTTGTATAGTTTGTCTACTTCTCCTACAGTAGCTTGGAGTGGCACCAGGATTGCCCATCCATACTCAAAGATCTGTCGGACGAACGTTTTGTAGACCATACATGCTGCCTGCGTGGAGGTGGAGGTAGAGATACTGTAGTATTACGCAACCTCCGGAGAACTGAGGTTGCGGCTACAGAGTCCTAGTGACCTCTGGGAAGCTGGCCTGTGAAAGGGTGGTAGAGCGACTCCTCCGGGGAGGTGAGGCTGAGAGTCGCTTAAGAGGGTTTCGTGAGACCAGAGTATCCTTATCCTATGCTTTAAGGATACTCGTGACGGGGCGGTTGACTGGGTCACGCCAGAGAATGGTATCTCCACCTGGTGGCCTCACACGTGGAGGGTTGATGGGAAAGCGGATCGGCACCCTCCCAGAACTGGGGAGGGAGTGCTCGTGAAGATGAGGGACGTCCCGCACAGAGTGACGTCCAAGAGATAAGTCTGAAGAGAGGAAAGTGGATCAAAAGCTCGGATTTTCGAACTGGTTTTGCTAACACAGACTGTTTCTACTCCTTTCAGGGGTAGACCACGAGAAGGGGCGCGGCCAATGCTTCTCCACGCTTCGTAGACCGTGGAGAAGCAGAGAAGATGAGGCTTTCTTGGGAACACTTTCTGGACAATGGGACGGTTAATTCCGAAAGATGGGAAAGGGCACCCAGGGTCTATCTGCCGTGAATAAACTAGCTCGTTCGTCCCCTTAGGGGACCACGCAAGGCTTGAGGCGCAGACAATATTCCTTCTCGTGTCGCGAGACAGGGAAGGAGCCAAGGTTTGGTTGCCTTCTGGAGGGCAGTTTCTCCTTGGGGAGAGGCGACCTGGACAGTTGAATCGTCCCACGGGTGGGGACGACGAAGAAACGGGTCGGAATGATGGTACGCGAGCCTCGGGGAGCAAAAGGGACGAGCTAACCTAGTCTATTTCTCCCTGCGTCGGGGAGAACTCAGAAGAAGGCGCGGTGTTGGAGTTGCACAAGAATCTAGATTAAGGGGGGCTCTCGCGAACCCGTTTATTATTAGGGTCACTCCGATAAGCGGAGTGATGTTTATACGCGGCTTTACATAATTAACTCCTTAAAATAAGTACTACATAAAAACTCACTTGGGGGGTCTTCGCCCCCCCAATTCTTTGCAGCCCTCCTTTCGCTTTCCAAACCCCGGCGGAAACCGATGTCCTGCATTTGCGAATTGGGCCAGGGGGGCTGACGAAGGCCCCACCCTTCCAGAAAACATTACGTACTACTAAAACAGTAGCAGTAGGTAGTACAGTATACAGTAGCACTTACAATCGTAATAGTAGTAGTAGTTAGTGTATATAGCCCTTACTATAGTAGTAGTACAGTAGTAGTAGTACTTCTTAAGCGTTTTGGCAAGCCGAAACGTCCACTGCGAGCTGCTTCAACCTTTTCACTTCTTCCTCCGCATCCCCGAGTGGCACCCCGTCAAGTGGAAGTGTCCGCATCACTGCATCTAACAACTCTCGTAATATTCCGTAGTCCGTTGGCTTTTCCATTCTGAAGTACACCATCATGTCAGTGTAAGAACCTCGAGGCATTAATCGTAGAAACACACTAAGTCTAGTCTCGGTATCAATAAACACATGATAATAATAGTGTTAGTAGTTAGTAG
>JAUBNZ010000083.1:0-26940 GCA_032355485.1 Bonnemaisonia californica
GGCGTTTTCCCCGAATCCCCGCCCACGAACACTGCTGTTTTTGGCTCGGAGGACCCATATCACCCTACTTTTCCTCCGCAGGAAAAGTAGGGGATAGAGAGGCCATAGATAAAACCCCCGGTCTTCCCATCGCCGGCTCACTGACGAGAGACCTCTCGCATACCCCACACCCCCAGAACTCCCTAGCCCTGGAAGCGATGGAAATACAACATCTACCGCCTCACCGGTACCGGCTACTCGGGACACTAGTATCCGGAGGTTGTCCGGGTACTTTCTGTAAATACTACACCTACCACAACAACTGCTGCTGCTGCGTAGGGACGGGCTCATTCTTTCCGAAGTTGATGAATTGGATCTGGTGGTTAGACTGATATCAACGCTTGAGTGTAATTTGCTGAATTAATATTCTTTTCAGTTACCCAAAATGCCGCTGGCCCATCCAAATTCCAAAAGTGCTGTCTATGGCTAGTACAATTGGCACTGAGTACCTCACACCGCCTAAATTCAACCCGTTTTTTACAAGGGGACTATGTAATACACAATGCTTTTGCGTTGCCTTGGTGCAGTAACTTGATGTCTATGCCTTTTTGTTCTGGTTGAAACCCCATCAATGCCCCCCAAATTGTTAATACCACCTGGACCGTATATAGAAGCACCTCCTGGCAACTACGATCTGTCTGCACCGTGTGCCTGCACCCCAGTGCGAATTCCCTTCCCTCTGTTTCTTGTCTCCGAGGGAGAACATCCTTGTCGCACTCCTACTGCTCAACTGCATTGCCTCCGGCAGCCCGTTTTACTCCCACTTGAAACGTTTTAGTACTGGGGAAGGAAGCCAAATATCTCTCAAACGGTTTTTATTAGAACCTTCGAAAACGTAAAAATCTGATTCATGGTGTATCTATTAGACGCCCAGCATAGCTGTGACTACCTCTTAGGTTAGCCACAATTACTTGGAGATGGCCTATCTGTCGTGGGGTCTTTACAAGTACAGCGGTGACAATCATATATGTGTCACTTCATTGTAACGGATTTGGAGAAAGTGGATCTGGAGGATGTTATGCAGGCAGTAGTGGATTACGTGAGGTGGTGTCAGAAAACTCCAGAAAATTATTTTACTCCACACTCCTGTAACCTATTCTACTGTAGAAATCAAGAAATACTTCTTCCGAAAATACACCATTTTTCTCTTGCAAAATCGCTTCTGCATGCTCAATAAATTCCGTAAAGGATGAAAAACGAGGCAGAGCGGAAGGAGCGGAGTCGATTTAGACTTCACATTAATTGTCATAGATATTCAATCCCTTCATCTGTACAATTCTCATGATCTGCTCATCACCAAGGTTCAGGGATCGATAAAGTTGTACGCACCCCGATCCAGTGCGTGGCGAAGATACATTTTGGCATCTGCTCGCCCCACGACAATTTAAACAAGACGAGAGCCAACAAACGCATTGAAAGATGAAGTGCTCCACGACTTCCAGGTGGCGACAATCAACGAATCTCGAGATTTTTCGATGTAGCAAAAAGGGGACCACGACTAGTTCTTCTCACTTCCAACAATGACATAACGGCAATAAACGGATCATTAACATAGAGAAACTCAAGAAACTGTTGCCAGGCCACTATCGTAAACAGTAGTCTCTTTGTTCCATTGAGTTCTTGATTGCTTCGGTCAAAGTCCAAGTCACTGTCTCAAAGTCAAGAGATACATGTTCAGCCTTCAATTTCGCCACCCCGTCGTATTGCAGATCCATAATCATCCCTACTATCATGATTGAATGAAGATGGACACCCCCAACATCGACACCCTTTCGCCCTAGCCAACACTCCTCCGCATGTTGGCATATCTGATTAGTAGTCAAGGGGCTCGCTCTTAACCTCATGTACAGTATTTTAGCCAGTAGGAAACCATGTGCTTTTAGGAGCCTAGAAAGATCGTTAATTCCAATCAACGGATTCTCCCTTGCATTCTTAGTAACGTCGTCCCCGAACCAGCTATGATGATGCCCCATTTGCCCGTTGACACGACGGAGTCCTTGTACCAGGGCTCTCGTAGCAGAGTCACTCAGCGGATTGGTAGAACCCATCTTTACTTAGCTCGATAGTAAATTCATTACATGTGGCGATGAATTCGCAGTGACTTGGGCAGGATCAGGGGCATTGAAGGACGCAGCCTATGAAGTAAGCAAAAGACGGGCTTTTCTCACGTTCCTTTGTGTGTGAGAACTAAGGGCTGTGGAAACCAACTCGTAGGTTGTCGTGAGCCCAGACAAATAAATCGCTGCAAGGTCGACTTTATCAGAGCCTCTGCCCTTCCGGGACCAAGGCACTCCTGAAGTCCGAGGCGCATATTAACTTATGTGAAATGCTGTCTCTGAAGGTGCGTACGCTTGGAATATCGCTCGTATCTTATGCTGACAATTTTACACATTTGCTAAATCATATTTCGTTTCCAGTGCAAGAACAGTAGATAAGTTTTCCTCACACACATTTTCGTTCTTTACAGTCATATTGAACATTGTGACGTCCTTGTCAGCTTCCCACTCTATCGAATATTTGGTTTCATTGTTATTTGTCATTATGAAAACCTGGAGAATCCATCATGAAATTGTATATGCCTCTGTTTATCTGACAGGATGCCAGATGAAAAGCTGCATATACCATGTCATCAGAGCAACTTCAGGTAGCTCTGATTTCGTAGTAGATATGTATTTCAGTCGTATATACATTCTATGTTCATGTAATTTTCGTTATAATCGGGTACGGCACGCTCCCATCGTAAACATATCGTAACATTGTGTGTTTCCACTGTACAGCGTGTAAATTTCCACCCTTGCAGCTTACCATACGTTTCTGTAAAAATCGCAACATACCTCTGCTCTGTATTGTAAATAAACACATTCCGGCTATCAACATGACACTAGACTGTATCTTGTAATAGCCTCCTCAACGGGCCCCCGAAAACGCAAAACATTCTTCTTGGGTGTGACGTTCGCCTACTAGCGACTCCACCGCTGACCCAAATTGTAAAACATTAAACCAAAAATGTTTGGGAGGAAAATTATCTGACCCAAAATTATATTTTTGGGTGCACACCCAAAACTCGGTTAGGGGTTGTATTTCTCCCTAGGAATTCTAAAGCGCCTTTCAAGCAATGCCTCTATTTTCCGCGGTCCGACGTGGCCACCCAACGTGCGAAGTAGTCGCCATCTTTCTTCCTTACGCCATCTAGGAGGTCTTTTTCCGGTTTGATGACCTACCAGGCTGGGTTCTATTGTTCATTCTTGCAACTGTAAAAATACCCATCAACTTCTCCAAAATGTTCAGTCGTTTTTACCACAGATTTCTCCGTCGCTCTCAGAGGAGGTCTCTGTGGTCTGAGACATAGCGTCACAGCAGTCGAATGCTGGCAGAAGTTTTCGCACTTACGTAAGACGAAGATCGCTCCTACGGCAGAAAGCGGTGATGTTCGGGAAGGAATGCGGCAGCCGTTTCGGACTCAGCTTGAGGGATGCTTTGTTCTAGGAATGTGACACAATATGCTTTGAATTCAAACCACGATGTATCAATACAGTAATGTACTGTCTCTTGATGTAGATGGTTTGGGTGTACAGATGGTGAACCGGTGGAGTGTTGGTATTTGGGGTGTGCGATCAAAACCCAAAACAATGTTATGATACTGGCAAGGGCACCCAAATGATATTCAAAGTAAAACTTAGGAGTATCACCGGTGGAGAAGAAAACAACATACACATTCTGTCTCAAATGACACTAAAATGTATTTTCTAACATACACAATCTGACTCTGCCCTGCAGCGTACCATACATGTTCGGAAGAGTTGCATCATAACACTAGACTGCACTACGGAACATACATTTTCGCACTTGTTCTATTTTACGGCAAAAAATTAAATTATCGTTTCATAAAATACATAATCAGTATACTGCTCAAACTAGTTATCAATGTACAGTGAATGTGAATTTTACGATGTAGTCATATTGCACTGGATCTGTTGTATTTGGACTACGTAATGGTTTGTTGATTGCACAGTATACTCGCACCGCGTACCGTATTGAAAAGCACAGCGAGTGAATAGTACTGTGTACGGTTCAGGAGAACACGTCAAAACACTACTGTTTACAATTTCTAATAAATGTTGTACCCCCAGGTGTTGTTTTCTATTTAGTATATTTCTTTACAAAACAACAACCTTTCCCGCCATGATCTGGAAGAGGCTGCTCTATGAAGCTGGAATCTCTTGGGAAGAATTTGTCTTGCACCTTTCCTTTATGTGTGCATTCGGAGAATGTTTACACACATATAAATTAGTTCCTACGGAAGTGATATGGTCGATGTGGTAGCGATTTGTGATTTTGGAGACTTTCACTGCAACTAAATCGTTTCGAACTGCAGAAGAAGAACGTCCAAGTGCTATTTTTACCCCTGATTACAATATGCCAGATGCTGTCGTGATGAGTAGTGGATAGTATCTCACACCAACACAGTCCTTCCTTGCTGAAGAAAGACGTGGGTTGTATCAGATATTTCCGCATGTTGTCTATTTGTAAGAATTTTCAGGAGACGAGGTAGCAAATCTTCTTCAAAACCATAAGGTGGCATAAGAGTCGCAATCTCACCGTTCAGTACAGGTACTGATTTACAATTTATTATTATTACTACTACCGGTCAGTAATCCAACCAAATTTATTATCAACAATATTAGCAGAATACACTGCACTGTTACTAAAGTTCTAAACGATGGATCACAGCGTTTCACCCATGCTACTGTCTGAAACAAGATAATCCTTAAATCAAAGTGAGGAAAACAGATACCCATGTGTTTCAATACCTTTAATTCAGTTTTATCGGGGATCAACCAGATGGCGAGCAGAAGAACTGCATAGTTCTGCGTTTTCAAACAGAGTTCTTTAGCCTTTGCATGCATCACTGTGGCTCATTCACAACAGAGATATGTTAATCAATTCATATACGTAGCTTCCTGAGAATGTTGTTTCTAATTTTCATGACTGCAGTTAGCGCTTGGGATTTCCCATTTTGGTCCCATACTAGATGGAACCCCTTGAGTGCTAATGCCCAGACATCATATACTCCTTCCCCAAAAATATCTATTCCATTACCGAGTGCTGTAAAATCCATTACAATCTCCGTCAGCTCCTTGAACCAGCAGTACGCCCGCTAAAGACCAATGTTCTCCTATAACTTGCTAGAATAACCAGCAATGGCAGCCTTTCTGGCTCTCAATGTGCTATAAATTCGCAACGCAAGGAAACTGGATTCAGTAAATCCCTTTCGCCATAGATGAATTGCTCGTTCCATAGTCTTTGGAATACCAGGAATATGATTTTTCAGTACAAATGCTCCACTAAATTTCTCCACCATTGTCTTCCAGTTCATGCTGCCGGTGAAATTCTACAACCATCGATCTTGCTACCGCAGCAACCAAGTAGACCGATCGCACATTCGTCGTTCCGATTGATTATACCGTTTCCCAAATGCACATCTGCTCCAATTCCATCACTGACGTTTCTCACCTCAAACCCATCAAAAGGGGAATTCCACTGATGGGTAGAATCACTTCCCAAAATATTGGCTACCTACAACCTCTCCGTAGCTTCCGCTCTCCTCTACATCAAGTATCATAGTCTGCTCGATAGATCTATCTGCAATCTCTTAGACCTGTTTCAGCATTCTGGGTATCCAGTAAACCGTGATTCGTCAAAGGCAGTCTGCCTCTCCGAATACTTCACAATCGCTGTTGAAATTTTGGAGGGAAGCAGCTCCTCATAATGAAGAACTGCGCGATGCAGTTCAAACCCCAGCCCATCGCCGCCGCCCTGAATGGCTTTGACAGATTCCACCCTCTCCATGTGTCACTTACCCCTGAATTCCCGTCCCTCAACTCTACACCCTCCTTATGTACCCTTGAATGGGTCCACACCAAGTGAAATTGCGTCTTACTCTGGAACAGTTACACATCTACAATTGATGGTACCCAAGGCTGCTACTTTATGATATGGGGCGTTCACAGGTGGCGTATTTCTCGAACAATAGCTCACAGTATCATGTATGTTTATTACTCTTTTTAGAATAATAGATAAGTAGAACTACTTACTTATATGATGTTTTATTCTGGAAAGGGACTGGCCTAAAACTCCGGGGCAACCCACTTCTGACTGATGACAACAATGAAATGTACGTAATCATATCGTAAATTTCTGCTTCCTGTCATTTTACTATTGGTCTGGAACAGGTGCAATCATTCTTACTGAATATAATACATTATATAAATTGAAATACGGCCAGAGCTTCAGTGAGAAGAAACTGCGTGGGCAGCGTACACCTCTGGAGGCAAGCGCCTCTTCATGTCCTCTTGTGTATCACTCTTCCAATTATTTGGCGAATGAGAAGTCTGACTATCAGAGAAAGTGAATGCATCGTCGATGTATGCATCACCTGCTACAGTAAATACGCGGCGTAGCATGATATTTCCATCGCCATATTTCGATGACGCAGTCTATTAAGTGTGACTGCATAACAATCAATGCAGTTGCACACTGTAACCCACAGTAAAACGTTTACTGCAACGCAACTTGTTTTACACTTCAGTTCCAGTTGGTACCTCTCCGCTGCGCCTCGAGAACAAGCCCAGTTGCGAACACCTACACGACTCCATCCCAACAGGAAAACCTACCCAGGCTAGCGTATCATTCGCTGCCAGTCACCTCCAACCAACCCATCCATTTCCTCACCAGTCACTCCTGGCTGTCCGATTTCCGCTTTCCTAGGACCTCCTGCACATAGGAACCAGCGCACTGGTGGCCAATGTCGTATGTGTGGCATGCAAGCCACATGCAATAGCCATTTTTACCTATGCTTTTTCGAATTGCCTATTGCCGCTGGTGCTGTGCGATTTCCCGGAGCATGGGAGCCTCCGTGCGACAGAAGGACTTCTCCTTCTCCCACTACCGGAAGCAACGTTCGCATCTCATACTAACTACTGCGTAACCTGCTATCATTTGCACCATACTCTGTTGCTCGCGCTAAATTATTCCTCCCGCTCCATGGAGTCTCCTGCTGCCCGCAACTTCCCCTGCAACCGCTTCTTGTTGGAGCACCAGCCCAAAACATGACACACACCGGTGCAGTGGTTGCAGTGACAATGGAAAAATTCGAGTATTCGAGTTTAAGCTACGAAGTCTAGATCCACTCTCTTCCAAGATACTCCATTCATTTTCCATAAGTCCGGTGAGATACACATCCCTGTTCCCTATCCCTACACACTGTGCCATCCCTGTTGCAATGGGCACAACAAAAACTGATTCAGACTGAAACATCTCATGTAGTACCGTGAAATGCCGTTGTGATCCTTGCACCATTCTCCGTGTGTTCAGCACCAAGTTCCCATTTCAGTACATCGAATAAATCTAATTGTCCGGCTGGTATTGCCATATTTGAAACTGCAATATAGTTGGAAGGGACTTTACTACTCCATGATAGTAACTTCTGTTTTCCTTTCCCAGGGAATGTAAAACATAATTCACGTGCGCTTTGTTCTCGTCAGTCACTATTGTGCGTCAATATAAAGGATAAAAGCGAGAGTTATTACGAATTACTCTTCAATGGAAGTTGGTGGACCTAATCCAGAAGTGCCGATGCCTCATCAAGAAACCTGCAACGCACGGAGCTTCCCTTTTAATTCCATAGCAAACTCTCATATTGAAACAAACACAGGATTTAGTGCGGTGAGATGTAATGTTTTTAAAAATATATTATTCGCCATTTATATCCACTCAAGTTCGGTTTAAATAAAGTATGAGGTTAATGAATTAAAATGGTACTTCCGCCTAATACTCACTAATTTCTCGATGTGGAAAAGTGATCAGGAAAGAGCATGGGCTATATTGGAAGTTTCACAAGTGGGATGGACGCTGTGGGTGCGGTGTTTCTAGAATCAGATTAGGTTGTAGTTGTCTGGAGATTCTGAAGGTACGAGTGAATTTCACTAGTACAATTACCAAACTGAACGGTAAATATTCACTGCATCGTACGCACCCATTCAGTTATGAACCTGAAGGCAGGGGTTAGAATACCCCGTCTTTATGGGGTATTTTTTGGATGCATGTAACGCGTCCACATGCAGCTCGATTTGCATGTCTGAGGAAGTTAATAAAACGATGACGTGCCGAGAGTATAAGTGGTAACTGGTAGGTAGTAAAATACATTAGTACGCTGCTTGTCACAGTAAAGTAGTACACCCATATCCCACATAACTAAACCATTTCAATACCAAATACTTCACAATATTCATATGCAGCTGTTATTCACACAGAAGTGGTCTGGATCGGAGAGTAGCCAGTAACGAGAAACTGAGAGCTACATGATCTACTGAAAAGTGTGCAGAGATTCAGTAATGGTGTGGGTGGAAGTGTTCTAAGCGAAACAGCAGAAGCGAAATGGACAGAAATAAGCCCATGGTGCGGGCGAAATGGCCGCACCCACATTGTTTTATGGGCGTTAGTATGTCAGATAATGATTCCGTTTTCGTATTGGTAAAGGCTGTATTGTCGAAGATGACTGGCACGTGGTTTCAAATTTCAAACAGATAATCTTTCCCCATGGAAGAAGCTCGAGATCGGGTGGAGGTGGGGTTACTACTATAACATTTTCATCATTCACAACCGGTGAAGAGTTGAGATGACGATTTTCCGAATCAGTGTGTGTGAGTCGTTGTGCACAGACGTGACATGGTGTTGGTAGTAATAGCGAGACGACTGGAATGGATAAAAGTCCATTCTACCTGGAAGCAAGAGTCCAGGCATAATCGAGTAGGTAGGCAAGGTCCCGAACCCATTCCAGACATTCACTGAAGGAGTGGCAGGAGCAGGAGCCAAAAGAGAGTCGAAAGATACAGCCAAGGCAATAGGAGGAGAAAACGAGATGACACAGGTGCATGATCCAGGAGAGGGAAGATCAAGAGCAGGAACATAGGCGAGATTTGAGCTATAGGTGCAGAAAAACCAGGAGCCCAGGAAGTATGGTATGGGAGCAGGAGCCCAGGAGAGGCCGAGTCAAGAGAACAGGAGACGTAGGAGCAGGAGCATATGCAAGGCAGCGGCAAGAGCTCAACCAATGAGGGAGCAGGAGTACGGCCTAGAAGGGAGCAGGATTTGGGGAGGGGAGATAATAGGATCACGGGCAGGGCAGAAGCTGGTTCACAAGCTGGCAGGAACAGGAGTAATTTCAGGGAGAGAGCAGGAGCCTAGGAAAAGCGGGAAAATATTGGGGGAATGGAGGACAGGAGAAGAGAGGCCCTTGCAGTAAGTGCACCGCCAGCTCCGTGAGGTTTATATAGGAATCTGACTGGTGTCCGGCCAGGACGCCAGAGTCCCTCTAATTCTTTCTCTACTGACTTGGTGCTCGTGGAGGCTGTTCTCGGGGATCCAAATACGAATATATTTAAGAAAGTAGTCTTTTTATTGGTAATCTAGGCTTGACGTAATGAAAGCGGTTTCATTTCCAATAAAGTACATCCATTTAAGACCGAGACACTCGTGATGCGGAAATACATACGGAACCATTGAGCTGCAACTCATGCTTTACTGGGGACTTTGAAAAATATCACCTTAATTTGAACCATATAAATAGAGACACGGTTTATAGTCGACACATTAGAGTGTAAGTACTCTGCGGTAATTCATGGTATCGGACCAAGCTTTAGTTTCTCCTTAGCGCTCAAGCAGATGAAATCATTGAGCGCCACTATTACAGATTTCCAAAATGCTGGGGTAAACAGCGGAACCCTGCACCTTCCGTATTCCAATTGTTACATAAATAGCTGTAAATGGAGAAAACTGTTTCGGGGTCGTAATTGTCTTCTACAATACTCCAAAATCACTACAAAGGTGTTACTAATTCAACTGTGTTCTCTCTGAACACACATTTGGCGGGCATCGGAACGTATTTTTCCTACCAGAAGAGGGTGCTAACACCTCGAATTTCAATTTTTTAGGTCAATCGACGAATAACGATACCACAAGCTTAAAACAAGAAAAGCACTGTCATATTGCACATACTGCGAATCTTAGAACAATCCAGACATTGGGTCAAAATGTTAATTAGCCATTATGAAATATTCATTTTTTAATTGACTGTCCATGAAGTCCGGCTTCTCTGTTAGTTAGGAAGGCATCAAAGGCGCATTTGGTCTTAGAATTTTCTGGTTTTCTGTTTCGTGTGAGGTTGGGGCTAGGTTTCTGAACTCCATGAATTCAGATTATCTGCCTAGCCAGGCCGGAATGAAAGTCATCCCGATGATCGAAGGATACGCCATTGACATTCCCCCATTTTGTGGTGGTGCAAAGCGGAGGAGGAAGTTTTCTTTGGAGGATAGAATAACTCATTTATCCTCTGTACTGCTTGATCAGGGCTCTGCTCGCGGTATATTTCCATTATGGAGGCGCCGCTGGACATGAAACACATCTTCCCTACTTCTGCGCAGTTCTGCTTCCTATTCCGACGTTTGCGCCTTCGCATGCTGTTTGCGATTAAGGGGGCCTTTTTGTATCAGAAATGTAGTATGTACGCGAAAGTTTCTCTTCAAGGTTTTTCGTCTAATGAATATATGCCCAGCGGAAAGCAAGAACTCCCTGTCAGAGCGACGAGAGATGCATAGAGATTGCACTTGACTTCTGCTCGGGAGCAGATTGCAGGAAAGGCTTCATTGTGATTGTGAAGAGGATGGTGTACTCTAAGGGAACTGGACCGATGTAAGGATTACCCTGAGTTTTCTACGGTATCTCTCTTCACCATGCTATTCAAATCCCACAAGAATAATCCTGTCATTTACTGCAGTGTCTTGGGAGGGTCATTATCTGACGGGCCTTCAAAATTGTACGGGTACGTAGTTTTCGCCTCGGCCACGGTCGGCCTAAAGGAGTAACAATCCACAAGAAATTGCTCCTCATCTTCATACTGCTATGCATCTTTATTGTGAATATGCGCCTCAAATTCTCCTCGTTGGGCGCAGGATATCGTACCGGTGCGATACCGACATGTCTTCCTCCAATCTTCAGAATTGCTTCATCCCCTACTTTCAGATCCATCTTGATTCCATTCGATACCAGATTTTCTTTCAAAGCACCATCAATCTTTTTCTCTGTTTCCATGGCCTTTCAATCCGGCTTTCTTTAGGCTGAAGTGTTGTAGGGAGCTCCCAACATATGCATTTTTGCATCAGTACTGCGTTCTGGTACATCATTTTTCACGTCCATGGTGACTGATATCGCACTCTGTTCTTTCCGAATTTCCGAATTACCTGGGAGATTCTTTGCACGCTTTATAACGTTTCTGGTGCCCTCCTTGGCTGAAACTATGTTCTCCGCAATTCCCGAAAGTCCCCCATGCGCCAGACGATAAGTGTGACAATTTTCCTCCACGCCTGTACATCTGCAACCTGTCTGCATTTTAGCAATTGCAGTTTTGGCGGTACATGCATAAATCTCCAAAACTTCCCCACCTTCGGGGCAGAATGTGATCATGAGCTCAGCAAGAAAATCGGCGTTCTTTTCCTCAGTCAGAACAGGTGAATTTGTCCCTGGCTTCAGTAGCTTCGTCTTTGGAACGGGTACATCTCCGATGCAAGCGAACTTTTGCTTCTGTTTCGAGGCAATCAGGTGGTACGGGCTGCGTAGATCCACGGAAAACCGGTTTGTTCGAGCACCAGGCGCCTTCCCAAAGAATGAAAATTCGCATCCGGACTGCGGAGTCTCAGACCCGTTTTGCTCTTGAATGGCATTTGTGTCTTTCATTACTACAAATTGATATGGCCGAACAGAGAAATCCACTCTCGTTAACTCATCTCAAAATGTGCCGAAATTTCTGAATGAAATGAATTCCGTGAACCAGGCACCTGGCCGTAAGAACCTTCTCGCAAACTATGCCACTGCGTTGATTTCCTCGTCATCTATGTAGTTGTCATAAGACGTTCCAGCCCTCGATCGGCTTTTTGGAATGCCTTATGGGGGATCGGTGAGGATGAAATCATATATCTCGCTACCTTCTTTTCTAACTGCCTTGTCGAAATCCTGCCATTTCATCTAGGGTTATTCCATATTCAGTAGATCAAAGGAACCTGTTCGATCCCCCCCGATTATTATCTGATTAAAATCCTACGCGTTAGCAGTTTGCAGCTTTAGACACTGAGAAACTCTTTATTTGCAACGTGGCTAGCTTTCACTCTTTGCTTTTGGCCAGATTTGTCCCATACCGCTTTCGTCGGAAGTTCCGTTTTCCATGCCCAGTCATGCAGCACCGACTTCTCCGTACCGGCAAATCTGTTGTCCGCAATCGGGCTTCCAGGAGTTTCAGACTCCTTTTCATGACGGAAGGGCTTTTGCAGACTATCCGGGTTCCCGGATTATTTGGTGTCTTCATTCGGTCTGGCATAGTCCATTCCTGGTGCATCAGCAATTATATTCGGCGTATCCCTTTCAATTCTTTCCTCGCAGTACTGCTCCACAGACTCCTTGTATTTCCTTTCCTGGACGGGGGCGCATTCTGGACTGATTATTCTGAAGAGGTCAAGTACTGATTTCAGAATGACGTAATCATTCCCGCTGTTCATCATGATCTCCGTATCAAACCTCTTTGTTTGAAGCATGTCACGTCTCATCACAGTCATAACTTCCGGCCAGTCCGAGAAATCTAGTAACACGTCGAATTTTCTCACCTCCATAATTGCAGCTAAAGCCTTTTCGAACTGCTCCACGGTGACCTTGTAGGATACAGACTTGAAGAAGTTCATTCTGCGGTGATCTCGGAGATGATACAGTGCATTCACTTGATTTTCAACAGCCTCATCTTTGTGACTGGCAGGCCATAAGAATGAATTCCATGTCTCGTAGTCTTCCTTGGCTAGCTCCCGGATTGCAGCCCATCGATGCTGCCTGTAAGACCAAAAGGGAGTCACACCTCGTTTGGGGCGAGACAAATGGCACAGCAGTGCAATTATGGACCTGAACGGTCGTCAATTGTGCAACGAGGACGAATTGGGTACCAGCCGTGCAAGTTCGAGATGTTAAGATGAATATGGGTATATGCTTTTAATTAATTAATTTTTGGAATTACTGTACGGGATATCCCCTAGGATACTGTGGACCACAAAGGACAAGTGGCACAGTAGGACCTGAGAGGGGCTACTTATAATTAGTACTTAAGTAGCTTCAATTTCCCACTACTCTACAGTAAAGGAGTCAGCAGACTCAGGGTTAGTAAACTGAGGTCGAGTTCGACAGCCCTACGTACCGTCAGCATACTCGCTCTGCTCCTTTCGCCTACGCACCAACGCACGCTTGCAACTGTCCTAACTCCCCGTGGCCGATCCCAGTCTCTCCGTCCTCAACCGTTACGTGCCCCAGGAAGTAAAACCCCCTTGTGTGTGCAAGAGTGTCCCTCTGCACTCAAGCTCCGCTGAGCTTCCATCTCCCTAGCATAATAGCCTCTGGCGGGTATCTATTCCGCTCTACCACGCTACCGCTACCGCTGGAGACTTGACCTCGACCCCCTTCACTTTCTACCTTGCTTCTCTTACTCACCGCCGTGGTGAATCAAGACGTTCCGAACGCCGTGCATCTATCGGTCCTACCCGGTTTACACCCGTACCACAGCTTTCGAAACTACTCTCTAGTCACTTAGAGAGGGCGTAGTTTTGTCCCACAATACGCATCAACCACACCAAACCATTCAGAACGAGATCCCGCATTCTGACGAGCATAAGCTTCAGAAAACTTGTCTCCATTTTGTTTGTTTTTGATGCGTAAAATGGTCTAAAACAAGAAGCTTTAGAGCACCTGTGAGTGGAATGGTGATGGCGCTATCCGATCCAGCAACAAAACCACTTTCGTCAGAGACCAGTCCGAAATTCTGATTGGAGATGCGACCTCGAAAGATCTTCTTCAGTCTGTCGACGTCAGACCGAACTATGGGACGAATCTGTGTGAGAGAAACACATGCATGAGGGTCAACCCAGGTATTAGTTGAACTCCCCATGACGTCTGCAAGAAACGCCTTTACCATTGCTCCCGTTTCATCAGCACGGCTCATCCCGTCCGATCGCGCGGGATGAGCCCTCAAGGGTTGCTTCTCCCTTCCAGAATTCATCCTGCGTGTGATCGATTCCTCGATGAGGCTCACTCCAGTCTCGTTGCAAGAAGTCAAATGTAAAACTGTGGGCGCGGGACCGCAATCGCACGCCTTCCAAGGTTCCTACGTATACATTAGTCGCAGGGGGCGTTGCCTCTGTGTCTGGGGGTATACGCGCGAATACAGTGAGAATCTCTGAAAATCGAATTGAACTTAGAGTAGATACTTAGAAGCAGTGGAGCGCTGAATCAGATTCGATTAGAGTTTACAGAGGAAGATACCTATTCTTCCACGAGTGAAGGGGTAGCTGTGCACGGCGTAAAATCTGCCACGTGATCACTGAGAGACGGAGTTGCATGTGCTGCCAGTTGCGCTTACCATGAGTGTAATGTACTCCTAATACTATGGTAATTTCATATTCAGCTGATGAAAGTGAGGATGTGAAGAGTGGCATCAATCCTGAAAAGTGGGATGGTAAAATTTCATCGGCCCCATTTCCGAGACGTTCACCACAGTATAGATTGCTGTTATCCCATTTTCGATATCCTGAGAGGTCAACAATTAACTTCCAGTTTAATGCGAAACTTTGATATACTAATTTGGACAGGCCGACTTCTGATGGGATCTATGCGCTCATGTACATTATACATATAAGGTAAAGAACGCAAGTCTTTCCCAAGTACGGTGTACAGGCAAACTACCTCCGAGTGGATGAGATTTCTTCATGGTTGGATGCCCAATTTGTGTCATTAATCCACAAACATTTCAATTTGTACGTTATCTTCTTCTCTTGGCAAAGGACTATAAGTAAGTGAGGATTCTACTGCAGTTTTATAGAAGATCTTACACCTCGAGACGCTTGCGAAACTACAGTACCTTCACGATTACCAACCTTATGAAAGAGCTCCACAAGTCCAATACCCCCGAATCCAACATCTCACGAATGTTGCAGATCATCAATTTCTCAGGCCTCTTCATCAAAAAGAGAAACTTATAGCAAAAGTCGAAATGTTCACTCAATTCCGCTACTTCAAGTTTCAAAGGGGTGAAGGAGACCTGCTCCCCGGGGCGCGACATCTTATCAAACGGCATGTTTGGTTAAGGTAGGATGTAACGATATCTGGAAGCCGCTGAACACGTCTTCGAAGAAATCACAAGGCTTTCTCCTGCGGGCGCCCGATCTGCGCCAAACCCCACCCACAAGATCAGTATCACCCCCTGATCTCAACGAAATCATCGATCGATTCCCGTCGGAGGAATTGCGAATCGGCGAATCAGTATCCAGTCGAAGATGCGCGAACTACACGTGCTTCGAAATATAGTCTACAAAGACCGCCTTGAATCTTTCCATTGGAATCTAAAAGACATGTTCGAGCTCAACGGGGCATACGAAACAACTCATATCCCTGGGGATTCTTCATCGCTGGAATCAGCCGAGGAATTAGGTACTGCAGCGGAACCGGGAGATGCCGAGCCACCCCGATCACGTATTTCGTACACTATCAATCACATTTTGGCTGTGAATGGAGGGGAAGGTATTGAGGCAGTGCCGTTCTGGTTTGGAAACATTACGGAGGTGAAAAAGAACGAGGATGGTTTCATGACTACTCTCAATCTGCACTGATAACAAGAATCCCATGGCCAAATCCATGGACGGGTAAGTATGCAGCTTCTACCATCGGGCCAAACTAGAAATCGTGGAGGGGAACAATTCCTGTGGACACTGTCATCGAAAAATTCCCTTCATTGGCAGAGAAGAGACTTACAGCCGCTGCGGAAAAGGAATTAATTTCCGGGCAGTACTCGCTTGGGCGCAACGCGGTGCGCAACTAGCGTAGTTATCACTCAAAATCAATGGAATCTCCCGTGGATGCAGCACTTCCTTCTCCATCACATTCGTAACGACGGCAATCGACGGCAAGAGACTCATCTACCGTCATTTTAGAGTGTATGCGGCCCTCCGGGATGCAATGGGCGCCATCCATGCTATAAATGTCAAGTGCATGACGCCGGGGAAGTTTAAACCGACTCCGGTACAACAGTGACGCAGAATGTCATGTACATCTGGCGATATCGCAACTCTTGTTTAAATGATGAATTTCGAGCTTCAGAGACGTGAATGCTTTTGAGTTAGACTATTTGCTCATTTGGAGAAAGCTGCATTGCGAACATCATCATAGTTCGAAATTTCTTCTCGAGATTTCCTCAACCAAGCCCGAAACCAACTTGGAAGTCCTCCAACTCTCAAAATCGTAGTCAATGAGCTCAGAGTCTCTCTCCATTGCCTTATTCGCTTCGATCCCAGTAGGTTCCCTAAGCACCTGTTTACCCGCATGCTACGACTCCTATTGCTCGGTACTTGGCATCCTACCGTCCAATGGAGCGCCTATCACACCAAATAGCTTACCAAAGCATCTCGCTGATGCTTCGGTAAAACCGTAAGACACTCCGAATGCTGCGTTTCCGCCGGCGTCACAGACTGGCTCTTCAGCAGAAATGCACCCGTAAGAAGCTGACACAGAATCCTGGGAAACAGCACGAAGCTACCAAACTTTGGAACGAAGCCAATAGAGGAGAAGGGGTGGAAAATCTCGCGCCCTGGTTGGCGTACACTTCGTCGCTCTGCGTGAGGAGCGTGACGCCTTTGTCGGAAGCTTGGAGTAGGGGTCGTAGGGGAATTGTCGGAGAGTTGCATTGCCTATCATGGATGATTCGAGATGTAAACGTCTTTCGCCGATGTAAATCAAGGCGTCGCAGGGCACTATGGATGGATATGTGTAGCCGAGAAGCTCTGCAGAGGAAATTGGTCGCGCCTGGGGCGCGGCGATGCAGGGGCAGGGGTGCACGGCGCGGGCGCAGCGATGATATAGATGCCCGTGCGGCGACTTGATATATGATGAATGGAGCAGAGCGCAATAGTGGCTGGCGTGTCAAAGGATGGTTGTAATGATGCCCTTAATATGGCGTAATGCACTGTAATTAGTAGGAAAAATAACGCAGTAGAAATAACTACTGCTGGGTCGACCTCCCGATCTCTTCGCTGGGCGTACAGCGTATAGAAAACTTCTCCAACGAAACTCTGCGTCGATATCTGCTGGACGGAATGGTGAGCTTTTGTGTTGTTGTTGACAGACTGCGTGTATGTGCAAACTTGATTAATATCTAATGGCAGATTATTACACGAGGGTGTACTGCAGTGTAATTAATAAAATTTTACGACAATAATACAGAACTTTATTCCAATGCCGTAAGCGTACTCTCAGGATCACAACACTACGGACCCCAGCATGTCGCTGAGCGCTCCGGAAATTGCCATGGATTTACTTGCATCTGCAATCTTAGAGGGGTTTCCGACATAGGTGTAATCAGTGATTAGAGCAATTTGTTATTTGTGTAATAAATCTGCCCGTTTTCAGAAGGAAAGTTTATGGAATGAAACGACCTGATTTTCCACATTTGAATTTTCACCAGTTCTCGAAGGGTTTATCCGTATACGGCAACGCCTTTTGCTCCGTAACTACTTCTGCTAGCGCCATTCGATTTTGTGCTATCTACTACCCTGATTACCCTAAAGCTATCATACTGATATCTATGAAATTCATACTCACTCTTTTCACTACTGTTTGCAAAACGTAATTCTGATGCCAAGAAAATCAGTGTTGAAACAGCTCCTGGTTTTCCTAGGAGAACGGAAGGTCACCGGAGTCCAAGGCGTCTTTATTTAGTAATTCATCGACACCAATTGAAGTCGTCTGGGTGAGAAAGAAATAATCAATGGGAGATGTACCTCCATCTCTACTAGAATTTGGGACTTGATTGTTCAAATGTTCTGTAACTACAGATTTTCGTCTTTCATTGAACTGCGATTGTTCTGGAGGCTACCGTTCTGGACTTTGAGGATGTAGATCATCAACAGGAGAGTGCACAGGAAAAGAAACGGTACTGGAGGGCGTCTTGGGGGCTCTTCACGAACGTATATATGAAGTAGACACTTCGGATTGACACGAACGGTAGAAATTTCAGAACTTTAATCCACGGAGACAATCACTACTGTATGTCTAGAGGAATTACAGTAGACCGCACGATGTCACCATCGAGATACGGTAGGAAGATCGTCACATTCTGTGATTAGTCCACATAGACAGATAAGTTTATTAAAATATCTTACTAGAGCAACGTTTCTACAGTGCCTTTTCGACGGATACCGACGTCTCGAAGCGTGGCACACGACAATGGGCACAATGCCAAAATACGCAAAAAATGAAACTTTAGGTGGACAGGGCTATCCGGCCCTTCAACTGTTCAAAAACGGAACTATTTGATTTCGGATACAATTGGCTAGAGTGATTGACATAATTATGGTAACCATTGTTTCGGGCGGCCCGTCGCGGTAATGCTAATATTGACCTTATTTCGTCCTGTTTTGACATTCTTTGGGATTTCTAGCAAAAGTAGCCGTCCAAGGGCTAACATTGACATGAAAAGCTGCCCGACGCGGACATTCACCATAAAAGTAGGGATGTCAGCATACAGTTATGTGTCTGTACCAGCCTGGCGAATGGGAGACTCCAGTAGGTTTTTATACAAACCGTAACGAAATATGAGTTGATGAGAAACGTTTAAGACCGGGTTGAATACTGTATGTTTACGTATAAAGCTGTTTGGGTCCGACCCTTATGAATCATTGCGCTAACAGGAACTGACTTGAGGATGGGTACAATATATGTTTGCGAACAGACGTGCTTGCTTGAACCGGGCATGATGTACCCGCTCAATTATATCTCCGTAATTGAAAAGTCCTTGTGTGCTCCGAATTGATTCTCACTAATGACACAAGGTCAGAAGTACAAGACTACTGCATGGTTTCATACACACAGTGAAAAGACATTTCGATAATTGACACATGAAAAATTAATATGTTTTTATGGAACGCAACGGGCATGATAATAACAAGATCGTTGACAAAAGAATCCATCACTCAGAACGTAAAGAAAGGAGGGTCCCGGTGGATTACGGGAAGGTATACAAAACAAAATCAAGGAAAATTCAATTCGGGAAACGTTGCACTTACTCAGCAGGTCATGACGCCCGACATTGAGAGAGGAGAGTACTACTATTCTCTCTCATCTTCCGGTATATATACAGGAAAGGGAAAGAGGAATGCCCTGCATCGCCACCATTCCAACTTCACATCCGGCCATGCTTCTCTCCAGATTCTAGGAAAAGAAGGCAAATGAGGTGCAGAAGTCTCGATCAGGGGAGAGGAGGGCCGAAGCTCCAAAGAAGCTCGTCACTGAGGTGGAAAAGGACGACGCCATATGCCAGGTCAAGAAACGCATGAGCGGCGAAATATCCCCATTTCATTTGGTAGACTGTGGAGAATTCCAAAGAAGCCAGGGGACTTTCCGGTCTGCATCATACCAATCTTATCAGTTTTTCTGCCATTCAAACTCAACTACATGTGCTGGCTGGCTTCTCTGTACGTATGCCATGAGCACGTTCTGTCCTCTCTGGAGCGCTTTTGGCAAGTTTTATAAGTCCGTCTTAATGACGACTCTGGTCAAGCACGCTATTTCGCAAACGAAGGCTCCATATTCAGTACAAACGTACGCGTTAGCGAAGCCGAGAAACGCCTCGTGGCAGAAACTGCGGCTGTGCGGCTGCTACACTGGGCCATCTGTCCTTGTATTTCACCGAGAACCGACTGGGAACCATTCTCCTTGCTGAGGAATTGGTCAAGGTCGGGCAAGTAGTTCCCATTGGGAAGTATATGGATTTTGGTCGTTTGCTACGATGTTCTTATACTGTACGAGATGCAGTCTGCAAAAAGGCGATCGGTATACAGTGTGAAATCAAGGCGAAGCTTTGGAATCGATTCTTGCAGTTAGTCGCGAATTGACGTTAGATGGGTTAATGGAGAAGTTCCATTTCCGAAATTTTTACGAATTCATCTTGCACTACTTTACCTTCTGAAAAACAAATCCAATCACGAACGAATTCGACAATTTGCTGCAATCTCGTGTTCTTCTCCTTGAAGCACAGGTCGATCCAGAAAGCTCTGCTGTTTTGCGGGCTGCTTATGACTAATGGCTACTGAGGGACTACTTTAATCAGTTACCAGAGGTGTTGGAGTCATTCAAGTTTGTGACTGACTGGGCAAGGTGAATTTCTCGCAGTGCTGGGGTGTCGTTCTCCTCCGTTAAGCTGCTTTCTATAGAGAAGGGCGTCGGGTGCATTTCATAGTTGCTCAACACGTCGATGATGCAGTGCATGATAGAAGAGGACAAGGAGAAGAAATTCTTGACGGAGAACATTTCTAACGTTAAGGTAATTATGCCCGTGTTCAAGCACAGCACTTGGAACGCAGATTTGAAAGAAGTTCATGGGTTGATCCAAGAGTCCGAAACCAGGTTTTGAACGAAATTTGCCTTCTTCCAGCCCTTCCTCAAGTCACAGGGACAAGTCCAGCTTTTGTGGTTGAGAAGGGCTTACAGGCGCCCAGGATAGCACTTTCAAGCATTGTAATGAACCCTTCCGCTACATGAAGTGAGCTTTACCCGTGTTTGCTGGCTATAACGCAAGTATTCGGTCCAGCCGGGCATATTCTGACTAAGCTATAGGCATCTACGTAATAAAGCATGCACCTGTTCTTACCAATGCTGACAGTGCAACTGAGACAGAAATCATCAGGAATAATGAACGCTCGTACCACACGGAAACCTAACGTCCATTCGGAACGCTTCTATGCTGTAGTGCTCGTTGAGGTGGAGAAAATCAAATTGCATAACATCTGGATTGCTGCCTCAATGATGCACCCTGGTTTGAAGAAAGTAACACTCGTTGTGGATGAATAATATCGCTAAGTTCTTAAGACGAGGGGCGCGGCGCAGTTAAGGTGCCTGATGGCCAAGGTGACTATTGAAGGACAGGAAGCTCCCGTTCCAGTCAAGTTCTGCATCATACCATTTGAATTCGGAGTGGATGGGTTCGACCTCTGTCATGCTATGGACTTCATTGGTGAATCCGCTACTCCGATTAGAGCTGATGAGCTCGGCGCTTAACTCGCACAGGCTTCCTCCGGTGTTTTAGACAGGATGTGCAGAATTCTATGGGTGTCGTCCACTTCCGGCATCGAGATGCGGGGACGTTTCCGTCATTCACACGTGCTGCATACAGAATTCACCCAACACTACCGTCATCCACGGCCATTGAGCGCGACTGTAGCGCTGTTGCTCATATCCTGAACGCCTTACGCACCGCTCAAATTCTCGATTAGTATCCGGTCTCATCCAGATTCGTACGGATTACGGTACGAAGCAAATGAAAACTTTCCTTGTAACCCAACTCGTCAGATCATACTGTTTCATTACTGCCCCGTTTTCGTTCATGTCGTCTTCGCCGAAGTAGCAGACACAGGAAAAATGCTGAAATTGGAAAGAAATTCTTGCCGCACTCTCCGTTTCCTCTTCTCAGAATTCTTCCGTACCCCTAATTTCAATTTGTATTCGTGGTTTTCATGTTCCGCACTGACATTCTTCTCTCCTTTTGAAGTACGTAACACGGTTCTTTTATGAGTGTCTTTCAACCAGACCTGAACTGCACCATCATAATCCTGTTTCCACCCAGCATATGTCCGATCCGATCCGAACTCCCGTTCGCCACATGAAACAAATTTCATTTATTGCCAATTTAGCAAATTAAGAGAGAGAAGGGCTACGATCGGCCACCTGCAAAGAAGGGTGTACTTTTCCGTACGCAGAGCAATTATTCGTTCTTTCATGAGAGGAAATGCAAGTCTTGAGACTCGAACTCGAGCCCTATAGGACTTATACTGCTACTTCTGCCTCGAGCCCTACGGGACTACTGCTGTTCCTTCTGAATTCCCCCCATCCTTCCACCCACCATTCCACCCACCCATCCCCAAGAAGACAGTACAGTGTATTGGAAGGCCACTCCATTTTCGGTCAATTACACCAATTAATGTGGTTTGTTTCCTCATTTTCACTTGAAAAAAGAGAGAGGTACCAGTCTCTAAACAAGAAGGGCGGGCGGGTGGGAAAAGGGAGAGGCACACCAAGGTAAGTTCCGCTGGCCGGCGGGTGTGCCCCTTTATAGGCCCATGGGGGTGCACTGTCGTGTGTCCGGCTGAACGAAAGATACATCTGAATCAGATCTCATCATTGGATCACATCTTTGTCAGCCCATTTCCAGCTTGCACCGTACGCGGCGAGACGTTCACATGCGTGTGACACCCTTGCTATCCATGTAGCTTTGTTTCATAAGCACAATCGATGCAAGTACACCAGACGAAACTCCCAGAAGTGCAACGCGAATCCTCGGAACTTTTTGCAGCGGAGCAACAGCATCCACTCCTAGGCTTGAGCAGTGGAAACGGCAGGCGGTGCAAGGCAATGACCGCTGAAAAAGCAGAAAGAAGCGGCAGAGGTTCGCAGAGTTCAGTCAGAGTATAAAGCTTCCGTATCCTTCGAACGCGATCCCCAGCCGAAGCGGACTATGCGAACTTCGAGCCGGATTCCCAGCAGTATCTTTTCCGTGTGAGCGCCGATTCGAAGCGAATGCAATGTATACTTACCATGTAGCGGTGCCACGCTCTCCAACTCAGACAAACACTTCAATAACCCCTGCATCAGCGCGCGACGCCTCCATTCCTTTGTCTCACCAGGTAGTGAAAAAAAACACGCGTGGTTCCCCTAATAGATGCCAAGCGCTTCTAAAGGCCCAATGGCGCCGTTAGATCCAAGATATAGTAATATGGCATCAGCGGAACGGTGCTGCCACTCCGACTCTTTACGAGACACGAGCGATCAATCATAGCGTCAGTGTCTAACTCCACGTCATCCGACTGCAGGGAAAATACCGAGCTTTCGCGCAGTCCGTTCATGCAAAAGGCACACACCGCCACTGCTGCATCTCTAACCATTCGCTCATTTTTCGACGACATTCCCAGCGCCCATACCTTTTGCACGTAGGGAGCCACGATTCCACATGGCACCTCAGTTTGCGGGAACTTGTCCTCCTCCCATCGCACGTATGCCCGGATTACATGCGATACAAAGGGAAAGTTGAGTACGGGCGTACCGGTCAGATGCAGCTCCATCTGACGTACTGCGCCGATATACTGCGGGATGGAAGCGGCGCCAACCTCTCGAGCACCAGACTCCCTGGTCAGGCTGAGCCACCCGATTTATGCCACTAAAAGCCCCTCAGTTACCGGTAGGATAGCACGATCATCGCCAGTACAGAATGCAACCCACGAATCCCACTGTGTGTTACCAGTGGCTGCCGTCATTGGACTCCAGGCGTACTGACAGACAAGCTCCACCGACCTTCTTGCAGCTGCAGAGCTACCTTCCACACCTGACAAACGATCGGCACGAGCAGTAACATGCAACAACCCCTTTGCTGACCGTGTCACGCAATGTGCATCTCCAGAAGGAGGATCCGCCTGGCCGGGTTCAGGTTGCGCTGCGCTTCCCATACCTCCGAAGAGCGTTCCTCTAGCATTTCCACCCGTTCGGCCATGTGAATGACTGCTGGATGCCTCGACTTCCGTCGCCAGTCCTGGATCAGCAACAGGGCCAGGGCCTTCGTCTTGTGAAGCTTCAGCAGCGTAGCCGTTATCAGATGCACTGGGGGCATAGTAGTCTCACATTGTCCGACGCCGCCCAGTAGCAGTCAAGCTCCTTGAATGCTTGGCGTCGCAGGAACACTGGATGCTCTCCGAGGGGTCGATACGGAAAGAAATCTATCGGCGCCTGCATATCATACTTCACGGAATTCCTCAGCTGCCTGCAGATCCGCAGTTCTCCGCGGGGGAACCCTCGTGAGAGCGTATCTGCAAACTTGTTTGCGACGAAGGGCAGCCACTCCACCCGAATTATCAACCCCAAACATTCGATTGCCAACTTTAACCTCCGAAGCTCGCCCATCATTGGGCGACACGAGGACACAAAATGGTTGGCCATATGAACCACAGCTTGGTTTTGGATGTGCAAAAGCAAGCTTCCCTTTTGATCTGATATTATCTTCTTCCCTAGACAGCCATTTAATAAAACTTTCGATGCCTTTAGATCTCTGTAGCAACTAGGTTGAGCTATGTCCCGCAAATTCCAGACGCTCTGATCCTCCCAATCACCTGCGATCCCCTGAGAGAAGTTGCTCCGGTGCAACGTCCCGCCATACTCCATGTCAGCTGCATTGGTGTGCATGGATGAGTCTAGCCTCTCGGGTGTCATTGATCTTCCTGTCAGCTCTGACTTGTTCAGCTTGCAGCACTTCTTGACGTCCCTCACCGATTGGTGGTTCAGACGACAGCGATTTCGGCCATCTGTCGACTTGCGTGACATAGCCCAGTAAAGAGCACGTGTACAGAACTTTTCCACTGCATGGAAAGTGTCAGCGACACACATACGCCGGAGAAATGTCGCATTTTCACCCTCCATACCCAACGACGTCCCATCCGTACTTCCTTGAGGAGTCTTGCAACCAATAGCTTGACCTTCTCAGCGTTTTGAGGCAGTACGAAGAACTTCATTTCTGGACTTTCCACCTCCACTCCCAGATGATGAACTACCGTTGAGCCAACCCACTCGCCCTTTGTCTTGTGCCTTGAGAAACTCAGCCGGCTTAGCAGTTTGTCAATGGTCTCTCGGTCCTGTGCAAAGTAGGAGGGCTGCGACACGATAACTAAAGTGGAATGATATATTAAGAAATCGCCGAGATACCATAGGACCCTGTATGCCCGTCTCTTCTCAATTCTGTCAGCAAAGGGGCCATAAAACGGGTGAACCAAAGGGGCGACCGCCCCCACCCGAACTTCAGAGCAAAGCATTGGTATTATATTCATTGATACTTGAAAAGGAACAAGTCCTTCATGAATGCCGCCAGGCGAAAGTGCTAGTAGCCCTTTTCGATTTCCATTGAGAGGAAGAGGTCGCCTCGCCGGACACCCATGGTGAACTCAGCTATAGACTCCATGACGACAGATCCTTTCTGTAAGTGCTTGGACTGCTTGTACAGATTCGCGACAAATGTTCCTGTTCGGCCCTGCTCTTCCTCTTGCCATACTACAAAAGCGGAGGATATTACTGAGCCTTTCGTCATGGCTCTTCCAGCCTGAGGGCGTCCTATTTCTCTGTACATACCGCTGCAGCCCCCCTCGATATGTCTCAGAGCAAAGGCCATATCCTCTGAGGTCTGGGGAAGTTCCGGCAACTCTTTTCCATCTCCTGCATTGAAGGGGCGTGAAGGGGCCTCGTAGATGCCGAACTGGATCGCTCCAAAGAGCAAATCCGAGTATCTAATTTCGCGCCATGCCTGGGTCCTCTTTTGAGTCTGAGACCATAGCGGGCGCGCTTCTCTGATGGCGACTACTGCTTTCCGGCAGCGCCACCCTTTGAGCCGCCCGCACACTTCGTTGTGTTGCTCGTGCTGAGGGTGGCTACTGCCTTCATTAATTGTGTTAGAATTTGAGACTCGAGCTTACCAGGTGGTTCATCGAGATCGTCTTCCGCCGCCATCTCTCCCCTAGACCCCAATGTAGGGATGAAGAGCTTGGCATAGGTGGGGCCCCTTGCTGATAGTTTTTAGAATTCACTGCGAAGCCCTAAGACACGTAAGCTGCAACGGATGGCCAACAAGGCCCAGACCTCGAACTTCAAAGAGTCTTCGTCATTGTGGGCCCCAATAGATTCCTGCAGCAGTGCGATTGTGGATTCAAGTCCGGACAGCCAGTAGCCGGAAGCGTTAACATAATTGGCCTCATCTTCGCTAACCGGTTGGAGGCTGCTGTGTCATTCGAGGCCCTTTCTAAGTAGGCACTCAGGGTGTTCGAAAAATCCCACGGTGAAGGCTCCCATGGTGAACCCCGACTTATACGAAAACCTTGACAGTCCGAAATCCTTATCCCCATGACAACTTCTGGAGATCTGAGCATAAGCGCTCTACTAGGATGGATGGATGTCGGCCTCCGCCATCGTGGCGCCCTTCCCTACCTTCTTTGCTTTGGAAAGCAGTTTCTCCAACTCAGTGGTCCTACAGCCCAAAAAACCCTCATCAGAGTTGAGATCGGCGTGTCCAATCCGTGGACCAAGCTTAGCCTTATTCTTTTGTTCGGAATTGAAACGAGCCTACCGCAAGAGATTCTGGGGACTCTCTTTGGAAGAGAGAGAGGCACGCCAATGTCAGTTCCGCTGGCCGACAGGTGAGCCGCTTTGTAGGCCCGTCGGGGTGCGCCGTCGTGAGATAGGCTCAAAGGAGGATATTGTAGTACCCCGTATGGCGGTACTACGTTTTTTGTGACGACCTTTCACGGGGAAGGGTCGTCAACACCCGTCCACCCGCCCAATTTGAATGAATTAAGGCGGATGGACGGGATGTGAATGAATTGGCCGTATTAAATCTCTTGCCCTTTGGGGAGAGAGAACTAACGGGCTTTTGGCGGATATGTGGCCCTGTGGTCACCCCCCTCCAAAAAGGGGGTGAGAGGATGGATGGTGGTGGCAATAAAAGTTAATTTCCGGAAAGGCATGAGAAGAGGTTGAATCGGTTGGTAACCGAAGGGATACTATCACCGTAAGAACCCACCCCTCCCTGTAATGGGAGGGGTGTACTGGTTCTCAGCATTACTGTCAGCCCTGTCAGTCCTCGAAGTGGGTTGGCAGGCAAGGTCTACAATCATAGCAACCCCACTGCGGCTGTATCGAGGTGGATTGATGTCATTGGCCGAGGATAAGGGGCTACCAACCACCGTCTCTCCT